>APFE031064751.1:421967-437443 GCA_000404065.3 Pinus taeda
AGTTATTATAGCTGAAGAACATGAAATTGGTAGGGAAAATAATGCAACAACCAAACATGACATTCAAAACATGACATTCAGGCAGACTCAGATAATGGGTTCCATGATTCGGCAACTTCAGAATCAAAGCATGGGACAAAACGGAGTGGTCAGACCAAGCCGGATAACACTGAGCGTGTTTCTTCTGTAGATCAAGGCACAACGGAGGGTGAGATAGGAGTGCCTCACGGTGCAATGTCAGAAGATGCCAAAGGCCTTACTTCATTGGATCAAGATGAAGCAAATGCTGAGCATAATTTAACTGTAGACCATGGAACCACATCTGATAGCGATAAATCTTCTGAAGGCGATGCGATTTCAGCTTCTTCAGAAACAAATTCAACCATGGAATCTGTACATTCCGATGCTGGAGATGCTATTTCTCAGGATATGCCAGAAGAAAATGAAGTGGGTGATCATACAGACCTCGGAACTTTACCTGAGGGTGAGGCCGAAGGGCAGACCATAGAGGAACTTTCTGTGCAGTGAATGTTCAATCTACTAATAAATCTTTTTCATCAGAAAATCTCTGTCCTGCAGCGATAAAGCTCAAGTAATGCATGATCCACCGAACCGCTTCTGCCGCATATGACTCTGCCATAGTTCTGCCGCATATGAAACTATTCGACCCCATGCCAAATGAAACGCCCAAACCATTTGGGCAACCCTTTTGAATGAACGGCTGAAATTGTTGCAATCATCTAACATATAATCGTGTGGATTACAAGATGACAGGTAGGCAGAGAGGGGAGTTGATTTCAGAGGGAAACGCCTTACGGCGTAATTACAAATGGTTTTGATACTCACATCATAAACTATGAGTGTATTAGAGTTCATAACATTGAATATGAAAACTTATTTCATAATCACAACTATTCCATCTTACATGCCATTTAGCCTTGATGCAGATCCAAATCCAAATCCAAATCCAAATTTTATATATATATATATAAACCTTAAATCGCAATCTTCTTTTTAGCAAATTACTATTTCAAAAAATAACGTGATATATAAATTTTATATGATTAGTATTTGTTAGTAAATGTTGAGAAAGCCTATAGACTTTAGTTAAATGTTTTTTTTGGTTTAAATGTGTAATAAGAAACTATTTCCATAATTATTTTCTTAATATTTTGCTAGATAATATGCTTACTTGAAACGTATTTAAAATTTGTAATGATTAAAAGCACCACGGAAATCAAAGAGACAACATCATAACTAATAAACACATGAACATGACGGGGTATTTCAAGCTTCTTTAAATTATTAAGCTGGCCCTGTAAGAAGCTATCAGTACATGTGGCTTTATCAAGCCAAATATAATGTTTATATTTATATCATGCAACATTTATATATTTTATGAATTTTTGTATTTACGTTATGGTTATTAAAATTATGCATATGATGGTACAATTAAAACGCTGGGTATCGTTATATCTACAAGCCTGACCACCCATAAAATATTTATATGTTTTTTGAAATTATATAACGAAATCAAAATTATGCTTATAAAAACATCATTATATCTACCAACATTATTATTCAGCCATAACCCATAAAATATTCATATGTTTTTTGAAGTTATATAATATTATAACATTGTACTCATGACAACCGCACATGATGGAAAGGTTAACACTGTTTATCAACAAAAGTCGTATTATTCATGATTTAAACGCTCAACAATTAACCCATTTTCGAACCAATTAACAATTATTCTTCGTTGCTTTCCGATTTTAAAGCCCACTACGCTTGTGCTGCGAAACTTGGAGATAATTTTTCACAATTTCCAAAGTCTTTAGGTTCGTCTATTAAAGCAAATTATTAATGCAAAATTAGAAACACTGACTTCAATGGTAATCATTTTTCGAGACTAATGTGATGGAGTGTCCAAAAAAAATCAAAATTTAATTAATTAATGCTCTTGGCACGTGTTAAAATATTATTGAAAAAAAACAAAATGTTCACACTGTGGGTTATTCAAAAGATACAAACCACAGATCTCTTAAATCCAGAATCTTGTCCCTACACGGAGGGGATATTTGGAGTGAAATCATTTTACTCGAAAGATTTAGAGTGAGGATAGCAAGAAGAGCTGCCGATCTTCATTTCATTCATAAGTCTTGATGATGGATCCCAATTGGGGTTTGAAACGTTGACATAAAAATATTCATATTGTGGGTTCTCCGGTAACTGATTCAAAAAATACAAACCATAGATCTCTTAAATCCAAAAATATCATGTGTTAAAATATTGTTAAAAGAAAAAGTGAGGAAAATGAACCTCTTTGATTAGCTGGATCCTCCCAACAAAACTCATCATAAAAACACCTTGCGTATAAATATTCCAGAGTTTTTTAATTAGAATAAAAATATCTCTTTTCATGTTTTAAATGTTTATTGATAACGGTCCTCACAGACCGTAGTCCCGACAGTTCGTAGCACCTTTCAGCAAATTATCCGGACGATACAGCAAGTACGTGGCTCATAGGTTTTCTGTTTTTTTTTTTTTTAATATATTTTTATTTCTAACAAATAGTCTGTAAACCAAATAACTAAATACGTGGCTCATGGTTTTTTTTAACACATAGTTTGTAAACCAAATAACTAATATGTGATTATTATTAAAGAATTTGTTTTTAGCTATCAATTTTTTTTAAGCCATGATAATGAAAAATTTAGAAAATAAAAATGTATCTTTATAATAAATATAATATATATATATATATAATTATAGTAAATTAATTTAATTTTAAATTAATTAATGGAAAATCAACTAAATTTAACTCTAAACCAAAATAAACAAATATTTTTTGCGTGAGTGTAAAAATAAAATTATCTATTTAATAACTTAATTTAAAAAAACATTTTCTACCTACATCACAAATTTACCTTGATCATAGAGTTTTTTTGCCAAAATCCAGTAAAAAAAATCAAAATATCTAAATATTGGAGTGTTTGAATCATTTTTCTCATAGTGGAAATGGATTCAGCACCATCAAGAACCCGGTTCTTGGGGCACCCAAAATCCTGAAGTTTGGCAGTTGTAACCCAGATTCTTAAAAAATTCTATTGGATTTTGTCATAATCTTGCCGAAATTTCCATTATTTTTCATAGTAATTTATGGGCTCTTTAGATTATGCTAATTGATAATCATACATGGTGAAGTTTTCAATAAATGTTCTTATTATTAGAGGCAAGGCATGTCCAATGCACATGGGGGGATTTCTAATGCCACAATCCTTACTGCCCCAATCATAATGAATGAATGAAGGGATTTTAATGATGTCCACGAGACCAATCGATCTAAGGGACCTAGGACTCCAACCCATCACAAATTCAAACATGTATCTAAGTCTACTCTCTTTTCATAAATCTCACTTCACACTAATCAATTGTAGACCTGTTTCGAACCAACAAGTGTGGTTCACTGTCAAGACAAGTTGAAGAACCAGATCATGGCTGCATGTTAAATAGGGAGAGAGAAGATCATCCAACAACTATATTTGACTAGAAACAACTATAATAGACCAGGAAACGACTGACGACTGACTATATTTGACTAGACTAGACCAAAGGATAGGGACAACTACTATATTTGACTTAACTCGACCAAGGGATAAGGATAGGGAGAATTAGTTTAGATCATTTATAAGTTAGTTATTTTATTATTAATACTATCAATGAATTGTATTTAATTATTAATTGGAAAGGTTTATTATAACTTAAATCCTTTCAACAATTAACCCTTTGGAGAAAGAATATATTACTATTTAAGATAATATTTATAGCCATTTCCTGGTCTATTATAGTTGTATCTAGTCAAATATAATTGTTGGATGATTTTCTCTCTCCCTATTTAACATGCAACCATGATCTGGTTCTTCAACTTGTCCTGACGATGAACCACACTTGTTGGTTCAAAACACATCAACAATTGATTAATAATGTGATGTGATTTACACCGAAACCCCTATTTCATATACTTGTTATGGATCACAGAAGCCTCAATTCTATAAGTCTTACTTCCTCAAACAACTTGTTCAAACAATCCACCTTCAAAATGCTTTTAAATTGATTACTAATATCCTCATAAACCAACAATCCATGATGCAGTGTCACTATGTTTCAACCTCTCCTTTCCTACAAAAGATGTTGATTATTTCTTCTCACTCTTCTTTTGGAGTTGTCCATCTACTTGTTTCACATCTGAGATGATGAGACCTGGTCCTCAACTGTGTTATTAATAATCTAGTCTTTCTCGTGATTTTGGCACCCAAATATATCTTCTCATCATGAGACTATGTGGGGTTGAAATCTTTGACATATAGATATTTTTTTCAACCAATTTATTTTTCCCACATGGTAGTCTTGAATTTTTCAAGCACCCATTTTTTAACTTCCTCTTAAGATTTAAGACAATCTTGCCACTTAATGCTCCACTTACCCAACCACTTGTCATTTTGTTTCCCCCAAGTTTTTTTCCTCCTCTTTAACTCCTCTACAATAACTATTTTAGGCCAGTGATTCTCATCCATGTCTTCAACCTCTTTTAAGTAACTTAAATAGTGAAAGACTGTCTCAGCCTCCATCGGAAATAAACCAACCTCAGCTAGCAAGATCTCATAATGAACCGTTGATTTGACTTTGAAATTATTAGTGATTAGTTCTTTTGAATTATTTCTATTTGCCTCCACTTGTGGTCTAACATACTACTCCCCCAAACTTCACATCCATAGAGTACAATCAATGTAACCAACAACCCAAAGTCTTCCAGTCCCATAATTATGCTTTCCTGCATTTGTTCTTTAGAAGGTAAAAGGCTCTCCATCCCCCTAAATCCTTTTAGCTCTACATGTCTCCCAATTGAGCCGATTGTGAAAAACAATTCCTAGATGCTTGTATTTTTCCACTATTTCCAAGGGTTTCCCTTCAAAAATAAAATTACCCTGTTGTTTTTTCCTCTTCAAGGAGAAGATCATGATCTTGGTTTTGTTAACGTTTACTTGCATCCCAACCTTTTAACAAAAGAGCTCTAAGGCCTTCAAATGCTCTCTCAAACCATGAGCCGATTTTGCAATTAGGATAAGGTCACCACATAACCTACTAACTAAATACCCTCTCCACTGTTACTGCTTAACCATTCTTCCGGTTTATCAATATATAAGCCAAACAACGTGGGGGAAAGAGGGCACCCGTACTTGACCCTAATGTTACTACCAAAACATTCAGAAAAGTCTTCCTTAGTTCTAATTCTAGCTCTAACTTTCTCATAGAGCTTATGAACCACTGCCCTATATTCGCTTGGAATTCTCATCTCTTCCATCCTTCTTCAAAGTCCTTCTTCAAAGCTTGTCTCTAGGAAAAGTGTCTAAAGCTTTCTTGAAATCAACAAAGCAATAAAAGGCCTCCTCACCCTCTATGTCCCATACTTTTTCTATGAAATGCCTAAGAGTGATACAATGATCAATGGTAGAATATCGTTGCCTAAAGCCAATCAGTCCTTTTGCTCTTTTACCTTCCTTTTCTGCTCAACTACTAATTCTACACTCCACCATGCTTCCAAATAGCTTTCTAAAAAGAAGATTAACGATAATAGTGCGGTAATTGGAGGGAATATTAATGTCTCCATTTTTGTGGAGAGGGATCACAACACTAATTGTGGAACACTGCTTTGTGTGATGTTGTTAGAGATCTTTTTAATAATCGGAAAGATTATAACCCCCACTTTCAAAACTCTGCTTGCAATCCATCAATGTCTTGAGCTTTACCATTTACCAACTTTTTTATACCAGGGTTGACATCTTCTAATGAAAATAACTCAATTAAAGCGTTGATTATGAGAGGTCTACTTCTCTCTCGTATAGAAGCTTCACATACTCTAATCACTGTGTAGCCGAGAGATTATTATTCATTCGCTTTTTCTTTATTGTAATTCCCTCCAAAATCTTTTGGGATTAAATTTTACCAAAAAAAAAAATTACTTCATTCCTTCTTAAGTAGCATTTTTTTTGTTTTAATCATATTTATGTACTTTTCATGCCTTCATCGTTTTAACTAGATAACAAGTCAACTTTATTTAGAAAACGACCTAGTTTAGTTTTGCTTAAAATTGAACAACTTGCATTGTCTATTGCGTAATTTTTTTAATCTACTTGCAATATTTTCATAGGCTATTTGCCTGGAAAATATTAAGAATTCTGACTACATTTTAAGAAAATCTGGCAAATTATTAAATTACAATTGTCAAACTTTAAAAATTTAGATGCACTTAATAACACTTAGTCCATTTCTACCCTGAAAAAAACTATCGACACCCCCATCCTATTTAAAAAACAAAAAACAAACGAACAAAAAAAACTAAATCCCGAAGAAACTTAGCATCCGGACGAAATGGTCGTTTCTGTCGACAATGCAAATGAGATTTCAGGATAAGACTTGGGATGGCTTGCGTGTTCACGATTTTCTAGACGAAATCATGGCCCCTGGATTTGAATTTCCACCCTCCTCACTCCTCACATGGCGGTGGGCGGACGCCCAAACACTCAGTCAAACGTCACGTTATCTCTACGAACACGCCAGCGTGGACACGCGGCAATAAACAACTGTCAATGATCCTTCGCATTTTCTTTACTGCTTCTAACCAATATTATCTTGCCTTCATTAATCTAATTAATCCTAATATACAGCGGAACACTATTAATTAAAATAGAATTATTCAACGAGTTACGAGGTGGGTCATGGCCGCGGCTGACGAGCACGCCTTGATCTGGTCTGCTCAAGATTGAAAAAATAATTTTTAATTTGTTATAAAAAGGGAAAGGCACGTTGAGTCTTCCAAGAGGTTTCATGGAAGGTCTGCCGGACGCGCGCAGCAACAGGAAGTCTATTTCTTTGCTTCTTTGCCCTCTTTACACTTCATTCATCAAGCCTTCGACTCCTGGTAAGGTCTTGCCTTCATTTTGTTTGGTTTAGAGAAACTGACTAAATATGGGGACTGCTCTCCTTCCCGCCCGGGATTTTCTGGCTCATTATCAGAGCCATACGAGTGCTGATTTCATGAGCTTCATTTATACCAGGAAATACCACCAACATCCGCAATTGAACAGGAAATCTGGTCATGCCCATGGCTTTTCTCCTCAGAAATCTAAGGTTAAGGGTGGAAACCCTGAGAAGAAGCGGTCCTGGAAGCCCAAAGCTCAGGAAGAATCATTCAACAGAATTCATAAAGTCGGTGACAGAAAATTCGGCCATGTTGATGACCAGACATTGAAGAAAGACCTGGCTAAAAATCCTCTATCAATGGGGCAAGTAACGATTCTGAAACGAGGACAGCCATTAAAGCCTAATAATAATGATTCAAGTGAGTTGGAAATTGCAGACAAGACAACGGGCCCCTTATTTGTAAGCCCTACCCAATTCGTGCATCAAGATACGACACTTCTTTCCCAGGATCGAACCATGAAATCAAGATCCATTTCCTCAATGGAATCCGAAGCAGCGACTCCGCCCGGATCCGAAACTGAGATTGCAGAGGGAGGTAACGGCATGAAAACCCCCAATTTTCGTGTTTTTATTTCGGAGAAATGGGCCGGTCCAGCGTTTGCGAGTTCTCCAAGTCCGAGCTCCTTGCCTTTACCCAGTTTCTCGATCAAGAAATCCGGCGAAGAGTCGCCTGAAATCGATAGATTTGCAACAAGGGATCTGAGGCGCCTGCTCGGCCTGGATTAAGCAGGCTGCGTCTAATTTTCCGTAATGTCGAGATTAAATGGTAGGTCTTCAAGCGCTTTCTGCGATACTAAGGTTCTTCCCATATTTTTCAAGTGAAGAATCTGGTCTGGCAAGCTCCCAAAATGTGGATCAATTCTAACACTGTAGATAATGAACAAAATAACTAGCGGAACACTCGTCCGCTCTGTCATTATTAGTAAGATTGAATTGAATGATACTAATCGTACCAGTCCCTTCATCAATACTTCTGCATGGGGCAGCAGAAGCAGAAGTGGAATGGATACTGAAAGCATACATTGGATGGTAGGTTGGGTTGCAGAAGGGGAATGGATACGAAAACATACATTGGATGGTAGGTTGGGTTGGTTGTATTATTTGAGTAATTACCATTGGAAACCATCTGGGATATATGTGATGAATTATTAAATTATTGAGCTCATCACAAAATTTAGTATATATAAACAGAGTAGTGTTTGCAAAGCAGCTAGTACTCCACTCACATTACAATTTTCACTTTCTTGACCATTATATTTTTTCTTGAGAAAAAATATATATATCATACTTAGCTGTAATAATCATATAATTTGGAATCTTTCATTTTATATTACATATATCATAATTAATTGTAATAATCATATAATTGGGGAATCTTCATTATATATATATATATATTTACTTAGCTGCAGTAATCATATAAATTTGAATCTTTCATTTTTATTACATATATATAATAATGTAATATATATAATGGGAATCTTTCATTATAAATATATAATATATATATATATTTCATTTTATTTCTATTTGCCTTTATTATAATCATTATTTACTCCAATTCCAAGTAGAATCATTATTTGCCATTTGTAACCAAAAGAATTTGTAAAGCTAAGACATGAGAGGAGGTTTGAAACTGAAAAATGGTTTGCAAACCTTTAAGCTTATCCATTAGATCATGTATAAGTCAAAGAATATTCTTACATTAGTAATCAAGATGGTCCATAATTTGTGATATTTTAAAGAGTCAAAATTCATGTGCCCAATTCCAATATAGACCACGCCTATCCATTAGACAAATTTTGAGGTAAAAAATGGGTCTCAAAACAAAAATGTACAACAAAAATCAACTTTATAATAACCATAGGATTCAATTTGATGATGTCAACCATGGTGGATGATTTGTCATTTTTGAGTAAAAAAAAAAATCAACTAGTATTTTCAACTTATCTCCCTACAGTTTTACTCAAATTTCGAGCGGGAACACTCCTTGGATGTGAAATCTAATTTTGTATCCAAAGAGTACTCATGTTGCATACTTTCGATAGACCCTACTACATGAAAAAATGTGAGTGCAGTCACGTTTTTTCATGTATTTCACATTTTTGTGTAGTAGGGTCCATTGGAAATATGCAACATGAAGGAGATAGACCCTACTACATGAAAAAATGTGAGTGCAATCACGTTTTTTCATGTATTTCACATTTTTGTGTAGTAGGGTCCATTGGAAATATGCAACATGAGTACTCCTTCGATGCAAAATTAAATTATGCATCCAACGAGTGCTCCCGTTCAAAATTTTGAGTAAAATCATTGGGAGATAAGTTGAAAAAATAGTTTTATCTAATCTTATTTTATTATTTTCACTATTATTTTACAATATTCCTTAAGAGGCCCATTTTAGACCCCAAAATTTCTCTAATGGGCATAACTAGTTTTATAGGTTTTAACTAGAAAGATATAAATCACCCATTTTATATGAACGATTCAAGATTTTTGTTCCAAAACATGAAATTCGTTGGTTACATGATTAAGTTAAAAGCACATCCCAATATAATTAATTCACAATCCTCCAACAAAATCTAGAAATTCAACTAACAAACTTTTGTGAGATTACCTCAGCTAAATAGTGACAAACATCATCTTTACCTTTTGGTAGTTTCTCCCATCATATCAAGGATTTATATTAAGTGCAACTTGGATATTTTCTCCCATCTTGCTATAGTTGTTGTGTTTACTTTAGTATTCTATACCAATAGAGAAAATTATATATTGAGTGGTTCTACCACTTGATAAACAAGACAAGACAATGTATGAGAGCCCTGACAAAAGGATGTCTCTTTTTAGAGGAAAAATTGAAAGAAGGCTTTGTGATATAAGCAAGGCAAAATTTTTATAACCCCATCCTCAATACCCCCTCCCCTAACTTAAGCTTCTATAAAGACACCCTCTATTGCATCAATATCTCAATTTTGAATACAACTTGAGCTATATTACAAATCCCTAGATGGTTATAAATGGATACAAAGGTGAAAAGGTATCTGAGGATCAAAATGGTTAGAGTGCCAAGTAAAATTTACCATTTACGAACATCCCTTGAATAATTCCTTTGGCTACAAGTTGTCTAGGAAATATGCTTAGCCTACACTAACACATATATCTCCATTGTTTGTGCAAACTAGGACTTTATAGTTACTTCCAAGATATTGTTTTATGAGAGAGAGGGAACCAGAACAATTTTGCATAATATGTTTCAAACCAATCAACATTTTGATTCAGTATTTCCATGGTTGTTATTTTCTACCTAATCTTGCCATAGCGAGTAATAGTTTTCAATTTGTGGGTAGTTGGGTACATAAAGAGAATTTGAAAGGAAATTGAGCAGTGGTTCATCGTACCATTTTTCTAGGATCTTCAACCTCGATTTGAAAAGGCTATCCATGTCATGAATTACACACAATTCCACCAACATCCATTTTCACTCATTTGGAATCCAAATTGGTAAAACCACACTTATAAAATGCTCTCATTTTGAAGCGTGGAGATGCTTATACAACTTATTTATGACTTTGAAATATGTATGATGATCAACAATATCATTGCATCCTCCTCCAACCTCAGTAGGCCACTCCTACCTTTTGAAGAGCATTTTTCAATTCATGAATACCAACTTAAATTCTCTAAGCTCAATAATGAGATTAATGTGCCAGTAAATTTTTATACCAAATTATTATTTCCAATGGAAACCCAAAAAAAATAAATTTAAAATCTATGCACAGTTAACGCAATTGAGCTTCTAACAATTCATGCGCACCAAAAACAAAAATTCAAATACTTAATTTTTACATAGGTTTACCTTGGAAATCCTCAGTGTGGGGAAAAAACAACCCAAAAGGGATTTTATTAGCTTTCAAGAAAAATATTACAACAACGGTACCAAAGATATTAAATCCAATCAATAGCCTTAGAAATTAGTCCTTCACCTTTGCTTGGTACAGTAGGAAGCACCACCTCCTTCCACAACATCATACGACCCCTTTCCATAGTGTAGGACTCAACCTCTTTTCTTGTTCACTCAACCTAGGGTATGACCCCTCTCTCAAACTCGGCCCAAAGACTCATCCTCTCACCCTTGCAAACTCAGCGCCTTCTCCTCTATTGCTCGACCTTTTTGTTTTTCACCCAATTCAACCCTGTTCTCTCTCACTCAAAGTGATTTAAAAAAATAATGTGTCCTTCATTCACTCATTCTTCATTCTCTTAACCCTGATGATGGATCCCATTTGGGATTCGAAACGTTGGTGTAAAAATTCACCTACTATGGACTCTCCGATCAAAGATTCGAAAAGCACACACCACAGATCTCTAAAATCCAATTTATCATTCTTTTAAGGCCAAATACCATGGGTCATCATTTAGCCTACGTTTACATTAATTTTTTAAATCAACATCATTATCCTAAGTAAAATTTAAAAGACCAAATACCATGGGTCATCATTTAGCCTAAGTTTACATTAATTTATTAAATCAATGTCATTCTCCTAAGTAAAACTCAGGAATAATCTAAATCGCTTAAATAAGTAATTATTAAGTTATCTTCTACATCCTTGGCCACAAGGCCTATGCAAAGACACCCATCCAAGCTACAATTGTTAATCCTCCCTTTTGGCAAGGAATGTGTTCAACACCACCCCCAATTTGTCCCTGAAGAATACAAATGTATCTTTCATCAAGTCCTTCATGAATGTGTTTGCAACCTATGCTTTTATAGGTACATATTGCAACTTCACCTTGTCTTTCTATATGCAATCATGGATGAAGTGATACTTAATCTCTATATGTTTTGATATATTGTGAAACACTGGATTTTCTAAGTCTGAGCTTGATGTAGCTCTGATTGTCACAATGCATCATGATCGACTCCAACTCCCGATCAAACAGCCCATGAGTAACTCCTGTAATATGTAATGTCAGTCTGCCTTCTTCCTTTGGTACTTCCTTCTCCTGAACATCTGCTACTTCTAGCACCAAGACACAATATTTTTTGAGAGCCCCATCCTATTCAAATTTCACATCCCTCTGCACCATTGTCTTCCTCAGTGCAGGGAATGAATGGACCATTTCTAGAATATGTTAATAGAACCAATACGAGAGAGAAGACCTACCATTATGAAAATAACAAATCACATTCCAAAGTTACTCACTCCAAAGCACAATGCAATGTTACTAATGGAAATCGTTATAACAGAGGTAGAATAAGTGATCACGGAAATGCCAAGGAACAAATCACTAGGACCGAATAGCTTTACATCTAAATTATACCAAGAATGTTGGAAAATAATAGATGAATGTGTTTGGAGGACAATAGGGGACTCTAAAATATCTTCCTCGATCTTGTCAGCTCTAGATGCAACTTTCATTGCTCTAATCCCCAAAAACTCTCAATCATAAACCCCTTCTAATTTTCAACCCATAGCACTTTGTCATGTCATGTATAAATTCATTTATAAAGTGATTTCTAACATACACAAGCCACTCCTACCCTCCCTAATATCCCCTAAACAAACTTGATATGTCCAAGGAAAAATTGAACAATATTCTACTAGAATATGAACACATCTTTTCACTTTAAGGTTCCAAATCCACAGGTGTGCTCATCAAACTAGATATGTCCAAAGCCTTTGATAAACTCAGTTGGAAATTCATCTTTCACATATTAATGGCTTTTGGTTTTGTTGATCCTTGGATAATACATTAATTCATGGCATTGGTTTCCAAGTCTCTCTTCTCAATACTCATTAATGGATCCCCATCCCCTACCTTTCTCCCATCAAGAGGCATAAGGCAAGGGAACCCCCTCTCCCCCTAGATATTTCTCCTAATCATGGAGAGTCTGGAACAAGCCATAAAAGCTACATTACATGAAGGAAAATTGGAAGGTCTCTCTAATGGTAGCGTTGATTATGCATCTACTCATCAACAATTTATAGATGATACCCCGTTACTAGGGAAATCTACTAGTTGGGAAGTTATTGCCTTCAAATTGGTTCTCAACAATTTCTTTGAAGTCACAGGTGCTTCTATTAATGTTTCTAAATCACAAATATTATTTTTTAACACTTCTTATGTTATTCATCTACATATCTCTAAATTGTTAGGGATTCAAAGGAGTTACCTTCCATCCAATTATTTTGGAGCTCCCCTAGTGGAAAACCTTCTAAGGGAGAAAGTTTGGGAACACTTGTTGCAAAAACTTGAGAGATAAATATCTTGTTGGACCTTCATAACTCTTAATCTTCTAGGTAGACTCATTCTCCTAAAATTTGTCTTGGAAAGCTCTCCCTCTATATATTTTCTCTGTTATAGTTGGACCAAAAAAAAAAAAATATATATATAATATATATATATAATATATATATATATATATATATATATATTATATATATATATCCCTTCCTTTAGGGAGGGGATAATATAGACAACAAATGGTCTTTGGTGGCTTGGGAAAATTTATGCAAACCCAAATCCTTTGGCGTATTGGGTTTGAGAGATCCCATAATTCTTTGCCATGATCTAGGAGCCAAATGATGGTGGACACGACTAAAGAATCAAAAATATTTATGGGGCATATTTTGGAAAATAAAATACTCCCCAAATATAGAGGAATCTCAACTAATGAGAATGGAAGGAAATATAAGAGACTTACATCTATGGAATATTGCATGGGGAAATTCAGAATTTTATTCAAAATCACAACTTTTGGGAAATAAAAGGAGGCAACACAACACTCTTTTGGGAAGATTCATGGCAACAATGGTCGAAACTAGATAGGGAAGAACAAAGTCAAAGAATAAAAGAGCTAATAATTTCACAAGGAAAAATCATAGTTGCTTGATATTGGATTCGAACTCAGAATTATGGACAATGGAAGCAATGGGAATATTGCTCATAATGGCCTCTAGTATAGATCGAGACACTCAAGAAGCAATAACAAGGGAGATTAGTTGAATGCAAAGATATTTCCAACAAGGATTATGTTCCTCAAGGAGGGTGCCTAGATTTGAGATACAAGCCCCAGTTTAGATATGAGAGCCAAGGAACTTTAGGAGGGGTAATGTATGTTGCCCCGATGGAGTAGTGCATGCAGTTTCCAGTGTGATTGGGTGGTGGAACTAGAGCTTGCATCATGTGAAGTTCATCTCATGATAGTTCAACAATAGTTAGATGCTTCGGAAGTACAACCAGATAGGGAGATGGCATTCAAAGCTACTCTAAGCATGGTTACCTTGGAATTAATGACAAAATCACATAATTATGGAAATAAATGGTGAAAGAAGTTGAGGATGAGAAGGATTATTTCAAATTGGTCTCTTTTCAAGTGGAAGCAACAACATGGAAGGATGCTTATGAGAAAATTCATCTATTATGTTTTATTCACTCATTTTTTTACTACTTTTTTCAGTGTTGCATTTGGAATTCTTGGGTTATCTGGATTGGGTGGTCGTTGTGATTTAAATGTTAGACCAGGAGTAACTCCACGAATGAAATACTTTGCATTAAGATAGAACATGGATATATAAACGGAGAGGGAGACTATTGGGTTTCATCTCCCAATGTCTCTTCATCTTCTAATTCCCTTTATTTTGTTATTTTCAGTGTTTACATGGATTTACCTAATCCCAAATATTAGGTGTCAACATTCCCCCCTTTAATCTGAAGGGATGTTGGTGAGTCCAAGCATCATTCTGAATCTTTCAAACTTTTACCTTCCAAGTGCTTTGGTGAAGATGTATGCAATCTGCTCATTTGAGGAACAATGTTGTAGGTTGATTGTTTTGGCCTCAACATGTTGTCGAATTAGATGGTATTTTGTATTGATGTGCTTGGTTCGATCATGGAACTTTAGATGTTTGGCCAACTTTATTGCAGAAATGTTGTCAATCAAAAGAGGAATTGAGTTCACTTGTTTCTCCTGCAAATCTTCCAAAATATTTTTGAGCCACACATTTTTGTTCGTTGCTTCAGATGTTGCCACATATTCTGCCTTAGTTGTGGAATCTGTTGGAACTTATTGTTTACATTACCTATAGGAGACAGCTCCTAATCCAAGACTCATAAAATAACTTGAAGTAGATACCCTAGTTTCTTTATCTCCATCGAAATCTGAACCAAAGTATCTAAGCACGCTGAAGTCACCCACTTGTGTATACTTGAGTTTCCTTCAAGTACTTTAGAACCCTTTTTATAGCACACCAATGACCCTCACAAGGCATTTGCATAAATCTGGAGAGGATTTCGACAGCAAATTAAATGTCTAGTCTTGTAGTAATAAGGTAGTTGAAACTTCCTATGAGTTGTCTATACTTTGTTGCATCCAAAAATTCTTTCCTTCGGTGGATGTGAGCTTTAAATTTTGTTCCATTGGAGTAGTC
>APFE031064751.1:438152-461734 GCA_000404065.3 Pinus taeda
ACCCCTTCCTTCTATGCAAAACCTTTTTCCAAAAGCCTGGCTTTATGCTTGTCAAGTGAGTTGTTTACTTTATACTTGTTCTTGAAGACCCACTTGCAGCCTATTAGTTTGGTTCCCAATGGAGGATCAACAAACTTTCAAGTGCCATTCTTTATCAAAGCATCATATTCTTTCTACATTGCTTCTTTCCATTCATCATGGAAGCAAATTCTTTTAAGGAAGTTGGTTTGAAATTTGCAGAAAAAGTCAGTTCACAATCATAAGAAACATCCATATTAATAGGTGAATTAGGATTGTCTACATCAACTCCAATTTGTCTGGTTGAGATTCTTTTTCCTTTCTTTCCAACATCATCTAGATGAACACTTTCAAGTGTCTTTATCAACCATTTTGGTTGACCTTTCTGAGATGGCCCAGGTTGCTCAATTAACTAATTTGGGGCTGAATCAAGTTTTAGTCTCCTAATTTTGTCAATCACATCACTCAAAGTGTCATCAATGGATGGAGCTTCATGCGAGGGAGAGAGTGCTTCAGAAGAAGATTCTATAGATTGATCTAGTATAGGGATCCCCCCATCAAGATGTGGAATCTCATTATCAAACTCTTGAAAAGACTTTGCATGTCCGAATATATCCAAGCGATCAAGCTATCGCTCAACAACATTGTCAGTCTTAGAAGATTCAAGAAAGATCACATCTCTAGATATTATAAACTTCTTATTCACTTCATCGTAAAGATGGTATGCTTTAGAGGTATTTGAGTACCCCAAGAAGATACATTTACAACTCCTTGCAACAAGTTTTTTTTTCTATTCCTTAGGTATCAAGGCATAATAGGTTGAACCAAAAACCCCGAGATGCCTCACTGAAGGTGTTGGCTTATTGGGGCCTAACCCAGGTTCAGAAGAGTTGTTAGCCAAACAAATCCCGTAGCTACCAGCCCTTTCGGGAACAGTCCGTGGAGCGTGGACTAAGGTCTCACTTGAGGTAGCAGGGGAGGTGATGGAACCAGGTTTTCGCACCCTTGAGATGTCTATATGTGGTCTGGAGGGGTCACAAACCGATCTGATCTCTCACACCACTCTGCACAAATCTCTGTCCTTCGCGTATTTGAGCCAGTCACTTCCCGAATCTTATTGTTTATATGGATTTACTATAGATCATAATTAATTCGCAAGGTCTTTAAGCAAACATTTAACAATAATACCCAGTGCGCATTATCATCATTCATAAAGATAGCCTTAAAATCATATAACAGACATATAACCTAGAATATGAACAGATCCACAATAATTCAGAATCAACACAACCAACTTATATTTATTAATATCTTCATTTTAGTACAATCCACTTTCTGCCCTACGCACACAGCTGCAGGGGTCCACGCACACAGCTACGGAGCCTCTATCTAACTACTAATCCTCCCAACTCGCACATACAGACTCAGCGTGACTATTGCCTTTCCAAACACCTTAGATCTTCTCCAAAAATCTACCTTCTATCCTTAGAGCCTCGCTCTATTTATACCTTCCCATGGTCCGTGGACCATGGGCAGGCTGACTCACTTCCTATTATTTTTAGGTGAACAACCCTTTCACTCAACCTATTACATTTCGCGGAGCTTTTCATGATATCATTACCCTAACTTATAGGCTTTAAGCCCCAAAACCATTACTCGGGGCCTTCGCTACCCAACAAGTCCCCAACACAATCATCGTGACTCATCCCTAGTCACTCATCGGTGCGGCGATACGTGCTACCAAGGCTTTATGGTCCACCATCCCTGTGAGTGACGTACTACATTCTGTTGCTCCCTTTTTGTCTCCTGCAACGCTTTTTCAAGCTCCTACTCCATTGCCTCTACTAATTCACGCAACCAATGATGCTCATTCTTCTCTACTCAGTTAACACAGAGCACCCCCTCCTACGATTTTAGCTCAAGTTGGGGTGCTGCATACGGGAACTCTTCATGCTCACGTAGAAAATTTCCAATTTCTGGTCTACTATATGCACTGTCTGCTACAACTTGTGTTACAATTTTGCAAGAAAAGTATTGTTGTTCGCGAGATCCTAGTCTTCAAGGTGCATCAGAGATGAACTGTTAACTGTAATTCCCTCATTTGTCTCCATACTCACAGTCTTTCCTTTATCTTTTATGGGTTTTCGGCCAGCCCATGGGTTAGGCAGCAACATTTGGACCAATTTTGCTTCGTGTCTAAGAATTTCTTGTACATCCCCTACTGTCGGTGTTGAACTCTGTGTGGCGCCCACGGCCATCGATATGACACTATCCAGAAAGTCCTGCGGCTCCATTGGCCATATTACAACCCCTAGGCTTACTCCTTTAGCGTCAATGATGAACAATTCCATACCGATGGAAAGGCACAATAGTTTACTTCTCTCGAAACCACAGATTGTTCGGCTGATGCCCCCCTGTGATTTATAAGTCTTTTGAAATTCAAATTCAGCGATTCCCTCCTATTCTGGTGTCGTAACATTAAGCCTGCGATAGATCGTTCCGGATCTGGCTCGTACCTTGTCTCTTAATTGCCCGCCGCCCATTCCTTTTCGCCATAACTCAGACATCTTGTCATGAACAGTGACAAAAATGGTCACGTTTTGGCTTGTCCAAGCAGCAGCACAGCTCCTTCCGCGCAACCGTGATCCTTGTGACATATCAATTCTATGTGCACCCTTGTTGTCGCGTAACTCCTCCCCAAACTACTTTATCGTCCCGCACTCTCTTTCAACTAGTTGGAGCGGCGGGACTGTCCTTCGGTCGGTTAGTCAGACGGTCAACCCACCCATCTAGAGCTTCAGGCGACTGCCATTTACTCTGCCTGGGAAAGGCTCTCCATTCAACTTGGCAAGCTGGACCGCGCCTCCATCTGTGACTTCTTGGACTACATAAGGTCCCAACCAATGCATTAAAATCTTTCCAGGGAATTTCTCGAACTTCTTGTCGTACAGTAATACTAGATCATTTTCTTTGAATGTGTGCATCTTGATATGGTGATCATGCCAAGATTTTTCCCGCTTCTTTTGTACCTGCTGATAGAATCCTTCCAAAAACTATTCCTCGTCAAGTTCTTCCAGTTGCGTGATCCTTTCTTCCAAATCCCCGCGGTCTACCATGCCTATCATCGCTGCTATTCGCAAACTAGGTACAATGTATTCCATTGGCATGATGACTTCCTTGCCATAGACTAGTCGAAAAGGTTTCTGGCCCGTCAACTTCTTGCATGTTGTTCGGTATGCCCATAGTATAGCAGGTATACGCAAATCCCAATCGTTTCATTGCGCATTACATACCTTTGTCAACGAAGTCTCCAAAATCTTGTTAAAAGCTTCAACAGTTCCATTTGCTTGCAGATGGTACGACGTACTTTATTGATGATATATCTGGAACTCCTCAGTGAGTGCGTTGATAGTCTCATTCAAGAAGTGTGTTATGTGGTCGTTCATTAGAATTTTTGGACATCCAAACCGCGTTAACAAATTCTCGAACAAAAATTTCGCAGCTATAGCGACCGTGCAGTCCTTAACCGGTTGTGCTTCCGCCCATCGGGTCAAGTATTCTATCACGGTGATGATATAACGCACACCCGTCTTTCCTTGAGGTGTGATAGGCCCCACAAAGTCGATCACCCATTTTTCGAATGGTTGCAACGTCATCTGTGGCTTGAGTGACATTTCATCCCTCTGCGATGGTTTCCCAGTCCGTTGACATACGTTGCAGGCTCGACAATGCGAGTCTTGATGTAGAGTTGGCCACCATAGTCCAGCGTGAAGAATCTTTTTTGTTGTGGCACATCCCGCATAATGTCCTCCTGCAACCCCCCCATGTGCTTCGGCAAGGATCTGTCCTTGCTCAAATTCAAGTACATACCTGCGTAATATTTCATCATTGCCCATTTTGTAGAGGTGCCCTGCAATAGTAGTAAAGTCTATTGCGCGTATCACCAGTTCTTTCTTCTGCTGAATAGAATACCCCTGCAGTGTAGTTCCTTTGGTTAAGAAGTGGATTATATCCTCAAAGTGGCCATCTGCGATGTGTACTACATAAAGTTGTGCATCAGGTAGTCCCTCCTCTAAGTTTGTGGGCTCTTCACCGTTCTCAATTCGAGACAGGTGATCTAGGCTTGTGTTTAGATGCCCTGACTTGACAATGACTTCAAAATCATATTCCTGAAACAATAACAACCATCTACAAATGTGCCCCCCCCAACACAAGGTTATTCACTAAGTATTTTAACACAGAATGATCAGTATACATCTTAAAGTGTCCCCTGAGTAGATAGTGGCGATATTTCTGAAGCGCGTATACCATCTCCAACCCCTCACACTCAGTAGTGGAGTAATTCTTTTCAGCTTTGGACAATCATCGACTTGCGAATGTGATTGGGTGATCGATTCCTTCTACTCCTTCCTGTGTGAGTACCACACCCAGCGCGATACACGACGCGTCAACATGCACGTGAAACTCAATGTCCCATTTTGAAAAGACCAAAATGGGAGTTGATGCCATATTTTCCTTGAGAGTTTCCAGACTTTTGTTACATTCCTTATTCCAGCAATAGGTAGCGTCCTTTTTCAAAAACAGTTCCACTGGTGCCGTGATCTGTGTGTAGCTCTTGATGAACTTTCGATAGTAACCAGTGTGTCCCAGCGTAGCGTGCAGTTGTTTGACACTTCGTGGCACTTGCAGATTGAGTATGACAACAATCTTCGTCGGGTCTTCCATCAGGCCTTGCTTACAGACCACATGGCCGAGCAAGTTCCAGAAGGGGATGAGGAAAGTACACTTCTTTAGATTTAGCGCAATCTGGTTCCGTCGACAAGTATCCAACATTAACCGTAAGCTCGCAGTGTGTTTCTTGACTAGCCCAAATACGGTCCAATCATCAAGATATACCTCCAAAAACTTATGTATAAATTCCCTGAATGCAGCTACCACCACGCGCGAGAATATCACCGGCGCGTTCTTTAGTCCAAAGGGCATCATTGTGTACTAAAAACAGCCCCATTTGGTTGCGAAAGTTGTTTTACTCCTATCCTCCGGCGCAATCTTGTTCTAGTGATACCCCGAGAAACCATCCGTGAAGGAGTAGGCTTCCTATCCACCAACATGTTCCAGTACTTCATCTGTAAATGGCATTGGGAATGGATTGTTAACACATGCATCGTTGAGCTTCCTAAGATCCACATAGATGCGAATTTCTCCCTTCTGTTTTTTCTCCTATACAACTATAGGACTTACCCAGTCGGATTCCTCCACTAGTTCAATTATTCTTTCTACAACCATTTTATCCAACTCTTTGCAGACCTTTGCTTTATATTTTGGATTCAACCGATAAGGTTGCTTCTTGACTGGCTTTGCATCCGGCTTCAGAGTTATCTTCATCATTCTTAGGTCGTCAAGGATTCCTTTTAACTCCGTGATTTTGGTTGGAAATAAATATTGATATTCTCGAAGTAACTCGATGACCTTCTCCACTGTGGCATCATCCTAATAGTCCCCAAGCATTGCATACTTCGGCTCCTCCTCCATGCCAATGTTCACCTATTTCGTTTTCAGCAGCGCGATGATGTCGGGGTCCTTGATCGTTGGTCCACAAACCTCGTGACTCCCCTCTATTTCTAGAATATTGATGTTTTTGGGGTCGTCCTCATCATCTTCTACCTATACATTGTAACATTTTAGGCCCGGCTCAGCTGGTGCGACCAGTCTGGCTGCACTATTTCTTTCGGTCCCAATTGTACTTTGAAAATGGTGGCCTTCACAACTTGCAACGCATCGTCAACAATATCCATCCATCAGTCCTCAAATAAGAATGTTAATAAAAACCCTTCACGCAAGATATCCCATTCGCCTATACCATGTCGAAGCTCTGTTTTAGTATACCAGTTCCTTGGGATGACATCCAAGGTATGATAAAATAAGTGTACCCACTCTGGCTGGGGCTCTTCTCCATAGGCCTGGGTCCATCTGGTGAGGTGCATGTGCGGGTCATCACTTCCATCGTATTTCTTAGTTATTCCTAGTTCTGGCTTCCCAAACTTTATCTGCATCATCCGCCTGCAGTCGCACCAGTCTTCAAAGGTTCCTTCATGTGTTCCCCACCAATGCGGAGGCGTCGCATGCAATGCCCATTTTAATGCATTGTACGGCTAGTGCTCTGGTACCGCGTTCTCAGACTTGGTCAGGAATCCGTCCACCGCTTTCAGCCCATCATTCATCAGTAGCTCTCGATCCTCAGCTTTTACGCAATACAACAACCTAGTCATCATGTTGCAGTTTAACATTGTTATTCCGTTCAACCGATTATGCCATCGTTTGTCTTCTTCATCTGAATATGAATTGTAGGCCTCGGCACGTTCCCACGATATCCTTCCTTCTGCAGTTGGATTTACCCAATCTTGATCTTGCGAAGTTATCTTGTAGATATTATCCAAGTCCTCATCAATCTCAACGTCGCGTACAGGTTCGGTGTAGCGCGCTCCTTCAACCGGGTCTAGCGGAACGACTATGCATAGAGACTTCTTCTCAAATATCATCTTCTGGTTCTTTAAATTAATGACTCCATTCATATCCGTGTCCTATTTGATCCCTAATAATGTTGGGTAAGGGTTACTATCACCCACAATTTCTATTACCTCAAAGTCTGTTTGTGTGCTTGTGCCTTCTATATCCACTATGACTCCTTGCAATCTTCCCATGGGTAAAACCTTTTGTTGGTTCGTCGCCCGTAATTGAATAGGAGACCACTATAATGTGGGTCTGCCCATGAGTTCCCATGTCTGTTTAGGTAGTATGTTTGCATCCAAGCCTAAGTCCAGAATGATCTGATCCATCTCATAGTCGTCGATCTATGTCGTTAATCACATTTCCCGTCCAGTGCGCAAAGGATGTTTGTCCAATTTCTGGACCACACGAGGTTCACCTAGCCCTGCACATCTAGTTATAAGTTCTTGTAACCCTTTGACTGCCTTATTGTCACGTATCAACTTCATACATGTCTCTAAAAAGGTAGTTAGCATCGAAGGATTTATTTCTTGCATGGGTTGATCCTTACTACTAGAAGTAGAGACCTCCACGAAGCTCTTCTTAGCTTCCATAAGCGTCTTCTTCGCGCATTCCGAGTCAAACTTAGGCTACTTTGTAGGTGTCTTGCAAACACCTGGGGCTTCCTCGACTAATTTCCCCTTATCTTCCCCTGCAGTCATGCCACTTATGAGCATCATGTTCACATTGGGGTCTTCCTCGCGCGGTTCGGACCTCATCATTTGGACATTCTGTGTTGTCGTAGGTTGTGCTGCCCTTTTCTCATGTATCTCCACTATCAATGTGGGGCAATCTATCATTTGATGATCAAACTGCTCGTTGTAGGGGCACGATATTCTGGTCGGATTGGTACAATCACGCACGTAGTGCCCTGGTCCTCCACAATTATAACAGATTAGCTGCCTGCGGCGTCGTCTTGGCCCCATTCCTCCCCATCCTCGTCCTCGCCCTTGGAACCCACCGCGTGTTATCCCTGCAGCTGGATCCTGACCTCGCGCCTTAGTTTGCATCTTGTAGGCAGGTGTTCAATCCATCAACAATTCATAACTACGGCAATCTCGTTCATCGTGGCCCACCGATTTGCAAAAATTTCAAAATAGCTACTAGGGGGTCTGGGTAAGCTTTTGCAGCAAGTGACAGTTTTCCGTGTTGTGCTTTCCTCCCACCTGACAGATTATGCACCAGAGTGAGGGCATCACGCTTGGCCCCGCTTGTGCCTCTGGTCGCAATGGCATTGGTCCCCCCGCTGCCAAATAGGTTGCAAATACTGGACAGTGATCCTTATCGTGATCCTGTATTGGAGTCTCATGCAACCTCATCGCTATCTCTAATGCCTCAGCCTGGGTCGAGATCTTCTGCTATGATAGCGTCATCTGCAGATGTGGCACCAAAGACGCCACAAACCACACACAGTGTTGTCCATTCGTTAGTGTCATGTTAGCCTCACTGATCGTACTTTTCAGTCTCTGGTCTAGATCCCAAGGAGTTTCTCCTGGCAACATCACAATCTCCTTGAACCCAATGATCGACTGCATCTCTAAATTCGTCCGGCTAAACTCCTTGTTCAATGCATCCCGGATCTCTGCTATCCTGACATTTGGATGATCACTAGAATGCTTGATATACCAAGTTAGTGCATGGTCCTGTAGCGCACTCACCAAGGTAGCCTTTTTAATATTATCGTCTGTAACTCCGTGCGCTTCCCACACTTCCCTTACCATGAACTGAAATTGTTCTAGATCTTTGCTTCCTGCTCCTTTAAATACAGGCAACTTGATCACGGTCACCATGTTAAACCTCTGGTTTACGCGTGGGTGTGTTAGGGCCAACTACGAAATCCTACTGCTTCTGATCCAATCGATCTTCAATCTCTTTCTTCATAGGGTTTCAAAATTCCAACATCAGACATCCCTTAGGCAGATCTCGGTCTTGACAACGGAACCATTTGTTGGCTTATTGGGGCCTGACCTAGGTTCAAAAGAGTTATTATCCAAACAAATCCCACAGCTACCAGCCCTTTTGGCAACAGCCCACAGAGCACGGACTAAGGTCTCACCCGAGGTAGCAGGGGAGGGTGCTGGAACTAGGTTTCCGCACCCTTGGGATGTTTATATGTGGTCTGGAGTGGTCGCGAACTGATCTGAGCTCTCGCGCCACTCTGCACAAATCTCTGTCCTTCGCGTAGATCCGAGCCAGTCACTTCCTGAATCTTATTGTTTATATGGATTTATTATAGATCAGAATTAATTTGCAAGGTCTTTAAGCAAACATTTAACAATAATACCCAGTGTGCATTATCATCATTCATAAAGACAGGCTTAAAATCATATAATAGACGTATAAACCAGAATATGAACAGATCCACAATAATTCAGAATCAACACAACCAACGTATCTTTATTAATATCTTCGTTTTAGTACAATCCACTTTCTACCCTGCGCACACAGTTGCAGGGGTCCATGCACACAAATGCAGACTCTACCAGGCCTCCATGCACATAGCTGCGGAGCCTCTATCTAACTACTAATCCTCCTAACTTGCACTTACAAACTCAGAGCGACTATTGCCTTTCCAAACACCTTAGATCTTCTCCAAAAAGCTACCTTCTATCCTTAGAGCCTAGCTCTATTTATACCTTCCCATGGTCTGCGGACCATGGGCAAGCCGACTCACTTCCTATTATTTTTGGGCGGACAACCCTTTGACTCAACCTATTACATTTCGCGCTCCACGCATTTCGCGGAGATTTTAACAATATTATTACCCTGACATATAGGCTTTAAGCCCCAAAACCATTACGGGGGGCCTTCACTACCCAACAGAAGGAATGTGGCCATACCACATTTCATAGGGAGTCTTGCTTTCTATAGCATGATACGAACACTTATTCTTTATATACACATCACATAAAATTGCATTAGCCCAAAACATCAGCTTAACATTCTTGAAAAACACCATCGAACGTACCATATTTAAAAGTGTCCTGCTCATTCTTTCAACTACTCCATTTTGTTGGGGATTATAAGGAATTGTTGTTTGATGTTTGACCCCATGCCGTCGAAGATAGTTTTAAAATTCATTTGAAGTATATTATTTTCCATTTTCAGTACGAATAGAGCTAATATGAGATTGTGCATCATTTTCAATCCATGCATGAAATTTTTTTAATGTTTCAAAAGATTTAGATTTGTTCTTCAATAAATAAACCCAACACATTCTAGTGTAGTCATTAATAAATGTCATCAGATATTTATTACCATTTGCAGAAGGAACGGGCATTGGACCACATAAATCAGAATGAATGAATTCACGTTTTCTATGTGCTCTAGAACGAGAATCATGAAAATATTGTTTGTTGTGCTTTCCTAAGATACAAGCATCACATTGCTTAAGTTTCCTCGGAATAGTCGACAAAATAGTAACACCATTTTTCTTCAACAAACGAAGGCTATCATAGTTAATATGTCCAAATATAGCATGCCATAAAAGACTTTATGGAAATGTACCTTCATCATAATGAGAACTCTATGAAATTTTTTGTGCACGAGCAGAGGTTCCTTATAGCTTCAAAAGTCTTTCTTCTTCTATCCCAGTCATGACAAGTGAGTGATCTTATGCTTTTTTGACCTCAACCTTGCCATAAAATATGTGAATGGAGTGTCCATCCTGACGGATGTGGACCAAAGACAACAAGTTTCTCCTCAACTTCAGGAGGTATAGAACATCATGTAGAAGAGAGTCTAGAAGACCAGGCAGTTTGAGCCTGATGCTGCCAAGCTCTGATGGCTTGAGTTTTGACTTGTCTGCAAAGAGACTGCTCCATCAACATTTTCAGTGAATTGTTCAAAGAAATCTCTTCTGAAATTCATAAGGCAAGTTGCTCCTGAATCAAGCAACCAAGCATCTTTCCATGAATCACTAAATAAGTCTTCAGTTACTCCAATGTTGCAATGTTCCACAACATAATGAGCGGACTCTGGTCCTTTACCTTTCCCTTTACGAGGTGTTTTACCATTTTCTTCATTTCTTTCCTACTCAATTTTTTCCGAAGGAAGATTACATGTGGAAGTATCATGTCCATCTCTATTGCATTGTATACAATGAAGAGAAGACTTTTCTCCTTGGAAATGTCTGCCCCCTTGCCTCTAAAAGTCTTCCTTCCTCTTCCTCTTCAGCCACCTCTTCCTCTAGAAGAGTCTTGTGCATAATTCTCTTTTTTTTCAAGGCACACAACTTCTTTAGAATACTGAGGAGTTGTATTCTTCCAAAAATCCTTCTCTCTTTCAACAAACTTCTTCTCAAGGGAGTCAAAGGAAATCTCCTTAAGTTTTCCACTTGCTTGCAATGAGTCAAGATAATGTGAATAGATGGGATATAGTGCCTTGACATAAGCTATGAGAGGAATATATATTTCAACACAAGTTGTTTTTATGTCATGCATAATGGATCTTAATTTTGATGCTAAGGCAAGAAGGTCATCATTTTTTTACTCAAGACTGAACAACTTAATCATCAATCGTACAACTTCAAGTTTAGAGTGTGAGTCATATAATTCCTTCAATTTCCTTAAATCTTCAAAAGCATTCGAAAATAGGGAAATATGATGACTCAACTCTTTATTTATTGATGATGCAATCAAGGTATATGCCTTGTTGTTCTTGTTTTCCCAAATTTCAAGCTTTTTATTTGAAGTAGGATTTTCAGGTGCATTGTCTCATTCTCCTTCACAAACCCATTTCCACAACTCATTGAAAATCAGGGTGTGTTTTATCTTCCTGGACCACTCATCGTAGTTTTCTTTTCCAGTGAGAACTACTCCCAGTATGGATATGAGTGAATGCATCTAGGCTCAAAATAATTACAATGGCTGTGTCATTTAAAAATTCTTCAACTAAGGATATATACTCTTAATATTCCTCCATACACCATTCAATAATATATGGCTTATCAAAAAATATAAATACCACATACCATATTCATAAACAACATATTCCATGACATTTTCAACATGCCAATTAGAATGTATTTCACCGCTTAGAAGAATAGAATGGTGTATTACATATCAAGGCCTTTTAAAACAACCAGTACGCATAACACATAAAGGAAAATGATATTCATTGCACAACCTTCAAGTCAGGAAAGGGGAACCATTATAAGATGTTATTTTGACTTTAACACATAGGATGAGGAGATACGAACAATACATCAACGTGCATATTAAATTTCAAGTGCATCATCACATTCATACTTCAAACTATAGGCAAGTTGCTCCTGAATCAATTAACCAAGCATCTTTCCATGAATCACTGAATAAGTATTCAGTTACTCCAATGTTGCAATGTGCCACAACATAATGAGCAAACTCTAGTGCTTTTCCTTTCCCTTTACCAGGTGTTTTACCCTTTTCTTCATTTCTTTCCTACTCAATTTTGTCCCAAGGAAAATTACATGTGGAAGCATCATGTCCATCTCTATTGCATCGTATACAATGAAGAGAAGACTTTTCTCCTTGGAAATGTCTACCCCCCTGCCTCTAAAAGTCTTCCTTCCTCTTCCTCTTCAGCCACCTCTTCCTCTAGAATAATCTTGTCCATAATTCTTCATTTTTTTTCAAGGCACACAACTTCTTTAGAAGACTGAGGAGTTGTATTCTTCCCAAAATCCTTCTCTCTTTCAACAAGCTTCTTCTCAAGGGAGTCAAAGGAAATCTCCTTAAGTTTTCCACTTGCTTGCAATGACTCAAGCTAATGTGAATAGGTGGGATATAGTGCCTTGACATAAGCTATGAGAGGAATATCTATTTCAACACAAGTGGCTTTTATGTCATGCATAATGTATCTTACTTTTGATGCTAAGGCAAGAAGGTCTTCATTTTAAATTCAAGATTGAACAAATTAATCATCAATTGTACAACTTCAAGTTTACAGTGTGGGTCATATAATTCCTTCAACTTCCTTAAATCTTCAAAAGCATTCGAAAATAGGGAAATATGATGACTCAACTCTTTATTTACTAATGATGCAATCAAAGCATATGCCTTGTTGTTCTTCTTTTCCCAAATTTCAAGCTCCTTGTTTGAAGTAGGATTTTCAGGTGCATTGTCTCATTCTCCTTCACAAACCCATTTCCACAACTCATTGAAAATCAAGGTATGTTTTATCTTCCTAGACCACTCATCGTAGTTCTCTTTTCCAGTAAGAACTACTCCCACTATGGATATGATTGAATGCATCTAAGCTCAAAATAATTACATTGGCTATGTCATTTAAAAAATTCTTCAACTAAAAATATATACTCTTAATATTCCCCCATACACCATGCAATAATATATTGTTTATCATAAAAATATGAATACCATATACCATATTCATAAACAACATATGCCATAACATTTTCAACATGCCAAATAGAATGTATTTCACCGCTCATAAGAATCAAATGGTGTATTATATATCAAGGCCTTTAAAACAACCAATACACATAACACATAAAGGAAAATGATATTCATTGCACAACCTAAGTAAAGGGGCACCATTATAAGATGTTATTTTGACTTTAACACATAGGATGAGGAGATACCAATAATCCATCAACGCGCATATTAAATTTCAAGTGCATCATCACTTCCATACTTCAAACAACAACATCAAGAAATTTCGACACAAAGAATAGGTTCGACTTTAAATTTATGCACTAGACCTGACGTTTTAATGCATCAAAACTATAGTTGAATGTACATATCATTCAATCACATGGGCTTTCTAAAATTCAACGCATTTATAAAATGACCAACAGAGGTAGAGTATCAATCGACCAATGCATATGCCAGTCAACTCTTCATCGTAACACATATCAAATCTTCAACGCAACATTAATCACCATTTGTCGTGTGAGCGTGTAGCAGTCACAATGTGTTTGTTGATCTTGGTCAAGTCATTGCATTGGTTATCTGGCATGGAAATCCAAAAACATTATCACTTATTTATTTAACCCGTGTAGTCCAAGATTCTTGATGGCAGGGTGGTAGCGAAATTAAAAAATAGTACGCAGAAATGGTAAATTGCAGAGCTACAAAGTTTCAAAAGCGAGTTACAAGACAAAAAGTGCTAAAAATGGAGGTTGGATTTGATGCCATGTTAGACCAGGAGTAACTCCACGAATAAATTGATACTTTGCATTAAGATAGAACATGAATATATACATGGGGAGGGAGACTATTGGATTTCATCTCCCAATGTCTTTTCGTCTTACAATTCCCTTTATTTTTATATTTACGATATTTACATGGATTTACCTCATCCCAAAGATTACGTGTCAAAATTAAACACCCATCCAAAATGTCTTGTTCTATTAGTGATGTCCATATTCTTGAGCAGAATTCGAGTCTATGAATTATCACTGGAATTTCATGGTTTAAAATTAATTGGTGCCATGTCTAGACATGGAGAATTTCAATGCTATGGTATTAAGGTAACTTTAGTTTTTGTTGGCTTCATAATAGATTTCTCATTTTTTGTCCCAAATTTCAATTTTTTCTTCATAGTTCTCTATATTTTGTGCTAGCCTCTGGGTCTGTCAGTGTTTTCATGTCTTATTCTCTTAATTGTATCCTTTCCCTTCCCCCCTTTCTAACCCTTCATAGTATCCATAACACTCCTGAGCTCTATGATTTGAAAATCTCTCTTAGCTTGTCTATCCATGAATTTCAACCCTTTTACACCATGGTAACTAAGTTATGTCCTTTGGCCACTCGATTGGTCACCTGGGTCAAATATTCACCACCCTCCTTTTTACAAGGACTTCACTTTGTTAGGTAAACTTGACTCAGGATAGAGTCAAAGTTGACCAGGTTAAACAGTGATGGTTTTGGGGCACATGGTATTGTGCACCCATAGTATTCTGCCCGTGGTATTATATGTAATGGAGCTTATAAAAGGCTGGAAGGACTTCATTGTAATGCAAGACTTGGAGGTGAGCCGTGAAGGCTCACTTGATCGGATTGGCCAGGGTTTTGGCCAATGCTATGCTAATGAGATATTATTAGGTTGGCTTTTTCCCCAAATTTGGGGTTTTCCTGGATAAACATTTGTGTTTATGTGTTTATGGTTGTTGTTGGTTATTTCTTATATATATTTCTCTCGATAATTATTTATGTTATGCAATAAATTTCTTAACAACTGGTATCATAGCCAGATATTGGCTTCAAAGGGATTCTTTGATGCCAGGGGTTTATAGTGCCTGATGAGATCAATGCAGCAGATCTGGATCTGGAAAATAATGGTGGAACAATCATACGTGGAAGAACATTGAGGAGAATTTGCGGAAGATAGTGCCGTAACTGCTAGGGATCACAATGCATTTGCGATATTTACCGGTTTGGAACATGTTGATGAATTGTTCGGGATTCATGCGGCTTCGAAAATTGTTCGTTTTCTGCTACATGAGGCCACCGGTGTTGGAATTTACGAGGTTCTCGTCGGGCTCACAGTTGGAGCAGTTTGATAGAAGTTTTTGAGAAAATCAAATTGAGAGAAGATGGATCAAAATCGCAGCAGCAATAAACAAAAAAAAATTAATGAAGTCAAAATTATTGCATGTAAATGGGCATACTACTGTAAGACCTGGTAAGGCATGTGTACCCCTCGGTGATCACCGGTTAAAGTCTGGGTTAAGACCTAGGTGATAGGGGATGTCGGGTTAATAATACCCCAGGTAAAAACTTAGAGGGGGTAAAGCTAGAGTGAGCGAGAATGTCTCACTTTAGCAGGTTTGGCTGGAGTTAGTCAAGGAACCCCAAGTCAAGTTTTAAGAAGGGAATTGTTAGGTAAAACTTGACTCAGGATAGAGTCAAAGTTGACTAGGTTAAACAGTGATGGTTTTGGGGCACATGGTATTGTGCACCCATGGTATTATATGTAATGGAGCTTATAAAAGGCTGGAAGGACTTCATTGTAATGCAAGACCTGGAGGTGAGCCGTGAAGGCTCACTTGGTCGGATTGGCCAGGGTTTTGGCCAATGCTATCCTAATGAGATCTTATTAGGTTGGGTTTTCCCGGATAAAAATTTGTGTTTATGTGTTTATGGTTGTTGCTGGTTATTTATTATATATATTACTCTCAGTAATCATTTATGTTATGCAGTAAATTTATTAACACACTATAAAATATCTAACTATATCTCGAATCTCCTCTCGTTGCCGTCGATAGCCAAAAATAGATTATCCTTGGGACACAAAGGTGGTAGAAGGGGTAGAGTTGGCCCCTCTATTGGTCATGATGTCCTTCCACCTTCCTCCTTGCAAACTCAGGCTCAAGAAACAACAAGATGAGACATGCCTCACTATGCAAATGTTATTCTTGAAGTGGTTAGGTGTACCGTAGCAGAAGTGGAAGAAGAGGCCTAAAAGGAACATAGGTGTATTACTAACCAACATATTTACAGAGATACAAGGCAATAGATCCCTTAAATATGCACCTCAACTAGGTCTCGACAAACCTCTTACATGTAGGTGGTCAATCTATATTGGCACATTAAAACTCTCATTGGAAAAGGTTTCATTAAAAAATATGACACACAACTAGAGGTCCTGGTATGCATGGCATAAATGATAGAGAAAATAGAAAGGATAGACATGAAAGTCTTTGTTTTGGCCAAAAGCAAGGAGAAATCACCTTCACCCCCTTTGAAGAATATAATGACTCTTCTCCACTAATTCAGGTAGACTCTCCCACAACATGAAATGATTAAGAGAGCTAACTTACTAGTTTACCGTTTCTATAATACCCTATTTCAACTATAATTGTTAATCATAGGCATTTTATTTTGATTATTTATATTTTTAGTGTAAGTGGCTGAATGATTTCCAAAGCAAAAAGTGATGTGAAAATTTTGAATTTCTACTATTGGTCTAGTTTCCAAAGTGGCAAACAAATAATAAAGGATAAATAGTCATGTATCTCTTTTTTGAAAGTCAATACAAATTTTATAATCTAAAAAAAAAAAAAAAAAAAATTGAGATGCATAATAAAATTAGAAAAAGAAGAATTAGGAGAGAAGAAATGGTGGTGGGGAAAAATCTACAAGTTGTGTTGTCCTCTCAAAACTATGATTTTTCTTTGGTTAACACATGCAAAGAAAATATTTACCTAAGATAATGGTGAGAAAAGAAATTGGCATGGGACAACTTGGTGTAATGTATGTAACAAAGATGGAGAAAATGTTAATCATCTATTTATGCATTATCCTTATACAAAATAGGTATGGGTTGAATCATAAAAGTGATGGATGCCTATGCAAAATAGAGAGGGTAACTCCTAGCCACCTGTGTTTCATCTTCCTTGGTTTCCTAAAGCACTTGTAGTTACATCAAGTTTTGGCATCCCCCATCTTTATCCTCCTAGATCGCTTGATGATATCACTACTACATCAACTTATTGCATCCTTTATCCCTACGACCTCCTTAAGCTTTCCTTCTCACAACTAGTTAGTAATTGGTCTCACCAATGGAACTTCATGAGGTTTTCCTTCAAAAAAATAGTGTGACATTAGTCTTCAACTCATTGTTCCTCTCTTTCGATGCATGAAGTCCCTTTCATTTCCACCCTCGCTCACCCTCATTCTAATGAGAAAGTCAATTTTCTCAAATCTAACAACTTGGTTTACCACTTTTTTTGGTTTTCGCAACAACTCACAGATTTTCATGCCTGAATAATGTATATTGGATCCAATGATAAAAATATATATATATATATATTATATATTATATATATTATATATATAATATATATATTTCCATTCACCCTTTGCAAAGGGATTTTATTGCTAAGTTTGATAATGTTGAAGATAGGGATTTTATCCTTAATTTAGGTTTGTAGTTTTTGAGCAACACAGGCCTATGCTTGAAGCCCTAGTCTCCCTCTTCCAATCCACTGATAGAGGTTCTAACCACAACATCTGCTTGGGTGAGGTTTCCAACCTTGTGACTGCATATTTGGGGTTTACCCTCTCTTTAGGCCATTGGGTCTGCTTTAGAAAAGTTCTATTTTGTCTCTTATGAAACTAAAAGGTGAGGTATTGCAACATATGCCAAAGTCTATGTGGAAAAGGATTTCAACTTAGCTTTTTCTAGCTATATTTTAACTGGTAATATTTTTCTGGAACTGAAAAATTAGACTATGAGAAAGTGTCCTTGCAATGTAGGCCTTGTTTTCAAACAAGCCATATAGTATCTCAATGTCAAAATGTGTTTAAGAAAAGTAGAAATCAACAGTATAATTAACCTGGTGGGTTGATTCTACAAAGGATCACTAGATAGTCCCATAGGATAAATCTCCATCAGCTGCTCCTTTGCCTCAAGTGTGTGACAACCTTTTTTTCAACCCCTCTTGTAAATGTCACTGTGAATTGTAATTCATGAAAATAATGTGGAAATACAAATAATAACTGGGATGGAGGATTAGACACAAATTAAGAGACTAAGGAGGAGGAGTTTATTGGGAAGTGAATAACCCATGCTACTTCATTTATTCATGTTACTAGTTCCCTCACTGAATTTAATGGTCTGCAAAACAAATGAGGTGGAGTATGGGTTTCCTGAGGAAAATGACAAACCCCATACTGCCTCTAATCTTATGATATGTATTGATGAAGTTAACATGTTGGAGGAAGACAACGAGGCCAGAAACAAAATAGATTGACAGAAGAATACACGAGAGAGGTAAGATAGACAAAGGAATCCATAGCAAAAAAAAGGCTAATGTGAAGAGAAACTAATGTAGATCACGCAAAGCAGTGTGAAGTGAAGAGAAGAGAAGGTAATACGATGATCCCTATGATTTATGGTGTATGACCAATGATGTGTATCATTATGTGATGGGCTACTGAAGTCTCAATGGATAATTTGACCCATTAGTGTTGGTTGTCTCAACTAGGAACCTCCAAGTTCTTGCCTCGCTGAAAAGAGCTACCTAAATATTGTTGAAGGGCGATTAAACCACTAGGGTGCTTATTGGAAGGTTGTTAACCACTTATTAGGTGGAGACACTACATTACTCATTGTCAGAGGCAGTTGTGAACCACTTAGACAATTTTCTCTAGATTCTTGTAGTGATTTCCTTGAAAATCTAGTTGTGAACCACCTTAGAATGAGTTGATACTCCTGGAACTGAGCATAAATTCACTATACCTAGGGTGAATCCCTGTGATCTATTCTGAGAGGCAACAAAGTATCTCCAATGCTTACTTTTGGAGGAAATTGTGAACCACCCAAACAATGTACTCTCTCTCATCTGGTTGACTAGTATTGATGTGTATTCCCTTAAGCACTTAACTCCTCATACTTTGAATCTAACTTGGGGGTGGTCCATTTCCATAAAGATTGCAGTGTAGTTGGCCTATGATTGGGTGGAGAGTTGAATTACATCCAGTTACTAGTCATTCGAGTTAATCAAATAATTGTATTTGCTTGTATATGTGTCGCACTATGAATGATGAATAATGTGTGATAAGTGTTGTAGGTATCATCATTACTAATGGAGGAATGTGATATTCCTGCTTATTTATGATGGAATGATTTATACATGTATTCTAATGGTTATGAGGGACTTGGAGGTCCCCGTGTTTGCTAATATTCTCATGAGTTCAGAGTTACTTTCATAGTTTTGTATGCTTGAAATTAATGTTACATTGTTACACTGGGTGACTTTCATTGGATGACATGTTGTGAATATCATGGACCCTTGTCTGTTTAAGGTTATTGATTATTTTTTTCGGTAAAGTATTATGATTCGTACAATGTATGACAAGTCAATAGAACAATATTGGCTTGGAAAATTCCTTACGATCTCATATGATGTTGTTGCAGTGGAATTTATAGAATGGATAGATATGTGGAACATATTACGATTATGTAAAATGTTTAGAATGTATAGTGAATAGATAAAGGTTTCATCCTTATAGAATTGACATTTTAAGAAATGCCTTGCTTCAAGAAAAACTCTGGCCAAGTCCCTTGAAGATTTTATATTTTCTAAGATAACAGCAATTGGATTTTGTATCTAGGGCTTGATGGATTATTGCTAGAGCTATGTATAATGGATGGGTGCCTTTTTAGGTTTTTGTCATCTGGCGCATTCAAATACTCAAAATGGGCAGATGTACTTAAGTCTAGCAGAGTTATCAAGGAATCTGGAACTCCGACTAGTCAGACCCTATGCATGTTTTGGAATGCACTCGATTTGGAATAATCCATATGTCTTGTGATGAAGGAAAGTAAATTATGATGTTCGGTGAGGGCCTTTCATAGGTATAATGAAGCGATAATATGTTGGGAAATCTAGGATCTGGAGGATCCGAGATGTTGTGCGTATTGAAAATGTTTGTGTAGCCAGATGTCAAGGTTATTGGATAGGTTATCCAAGATCTGAGAGACTTGGGTGTGTAACAAGGGTGCATGCTTACGTATGCATCAGATATCTCCTATGGTTTCGATACAATGTGGAAAAGAGTCAAGACGCGAAAGGCATATATACTATGGGATATGTGAAAGGAGTTGAAGTGGAGAATACTACGCTGGATAAAAATGCTATGTGGATGCTTGTGGGCTCCACAGTGTGTCTCGTGAAGGAGGAGATTCAAATTCTAGGGGATCCAAGGTTCGTGATATAATGCACCATGGTAAATATTGTGCACACAAAATTCTCCCATGAGGTCGGATATAAAGCATAGTTGTGTGAAGCACTATCAAATTGGGTCTAGTGGGACCTTTGGCCCTAAGTATCACTGGAATCCACGTGGCAAAGTGTTGGTGATGTAGTGCCATGTGATTCGTTGAATGTTGAACAAGCATAATTTTCAATCCGAGAGTCAAATTAGGGTAAATTTTATATTGTCAAAGAGCTCTTGACGAGCTAAATGCGATGGTGTTGTTCAAAGTTAATTCTGCAAGATTTGGGTAAAGGAAGATTTTTATAACCCCATATTCATAGTGAGACCATGGAGGTTGAGCTAGTTAAAAGTAACACCTCCTACAGCCTGAGAAGGTCTCATGAGGTGGGAAGGAGCATTACAAAATGAATCCAATTTCTCGAGAAAAACAACAAGAATAAGTTTCACAAAGCCGAAAGATAAAATATTTGATCCCAACTAACTTGAGACAAGTAACTCATGGTAAGTCAAGCCCTCTCCCAATGGCAAGTTGGGTAGTTCAAATTGATGTAGTCTAATCTCTAGAATAAGAAGACTCCTTAGTTCAAGATAGTATGGGCATGGAAGAATTAGTAAGCACACCACCTACTTAAGGAAGTTTTAACAAAAGTAGGGAAGAAGTAGAAGAACAAATCCCTTGTAAAATCCTAGCGAATGGTGACAAGAAGTTGGACTTAAAAACCAATTTAATCATATATTAATTTTTTATACTACTATGTAATCAATTTGTGAGAATAGACTCATGTAGGAAATATTGGGATGTTCCCCACAGAGGGTGTCTATCCAACAATTGATGAAACATCTACGAATGAATTCAGGTTTAATGAGAAGTGGTAGGTAGTCCCCACCTAGCAACCTTCATGGCCACCCTGACCCCAAGAAACTCAACTCAGATAGGGTAAGTTCTCATCATCTTTGCATGCAACCATGTGAGGGCTTGAGAAGGTACATTGACACCACAAATCATACATTTTCCAGTTCAGGAAAATAATCATGGTTTTGAAAGGGTAAGTATTTCACTATAATACTTTGGAGTGGGAGGAAGTTAGATATGCAACAAATTGAAGGAAATTGGTAGCCATAACAAGACACAAACTATGGCGAAAATTCACCAGATGGAGTAGTCTTAGGCTAATGGGCCAAGCACCCAAGAATCATGCAATCTCAAAATTTAACACTCGTAGTCTATCTCTATTGTTCAAGGTTTTCTCTGGTTGTTCATGCTTCTCCTTTGTGTGGATCCTTATTTCTTAGTTATCCATTTTCATCCTCATTTGATTTCCCTTATTATGCTACCTCTTCTGCTACAATGCATCGTTAACTAGTTATAAGTCCCTCAAGACGAGGCCATTGAGGCAGACCTAGTTTTCCCCCTTCTCTTGCTTTCAAATCCCCCTCCCTACATAGCACCCGAAACCAAACCTCATCCAAAGTTGCCATGGAGTGATATAGACGTATAATCCTCGAAGTTGTCCAGAGGGATATTTCAGATATTAAAGATTAGGTTGGGTAAGCTCATAGATTCGTTCTTGACTCTCATGTGGAGTGGGAGATTGGAGACTAGATCCTTGACGTCGGTAATTCCACCAAGGCTAGGGCATTTTCCTACATGTATATGATCGATTTGTATTGGCATGTTAAAATGTTCATGGACAAGATTCTCACAACAAAGCAAATACTCGGTAGGAGCTTATTATTTATATGGATGAACTCATGGAGAAAATGGACTCTATAAATGGAAAAATCAATTTGTTGTTCAAGCATGTCACTGGCATTGAATTCCCATTATCAGATATTAGTGGCGATTCTCACCCACCTAATGAGACACACATCCCAATAGCATGAGAGAATTGAGAGCTTAGGCTCTGTTCAATAGTTTGTCTTATAACATGATCTTGCCTATTAGTCCATGTAATATTTTCTTTATGTTTGTTATGAAACCAGCTCACAAAAAGATAGAAAAGATAGATCAACGCCTAAGTATTCAGCCTCTTCGAGGGGGCAACCTCCTTTACATTACACAAATGAACAATTCTTGGATGATACAAATAATAAGACCTACTTTCTATATATAGGAGTCTAAGGGGTTATAATATAATCAGAGCCGACATAACAATAATAATGTAAGGGCACAATAATAACAAAGTGGGATTCTATGGGGCACAATAGTAACAATATGGGGACTACATGGGTACAACAATATAATAAGGGGGTTGTACTAATAACAATAAGGGGTTACACTAGTAGTATAGGGGCCTAACAGGCCCCTCTCCTTTAAAAAGTGTTGTCCTCAACGCTTGAGTAGTTCTTGATGCTTTTGTATAACATTCTTGTCCTCCCATGTGGAATCTTCAATAGGTAAGTTCTTCCACTTGATGAGATACTCTGAAATTGATCGATTTCGTAGCTGTTGGGTTCTTGTTTCTATGACTGCTCCAGGTTCCAATATGATTTTTCCTTCATCTTCAAGTTCTGGCCATATTGTTTGAATTGGGATCTTTTGCAAATTTTGAATGAGTGGCCACACTTATTTGTCCTTCTTCCATTCATCCCTTGTTTCGTTTATCCAATCTAGTTGGATAATAGAAATGGCACACAAAAATGATTCCATATCCTCATCCTTTCTTAAGAGTGCATTTGCCACGACATTTTACTTCCCTTTTTTGTAGATGATTTCAAAGCCATAACCCAACATCTTTGTGACCAATTTTTGTTTCTCTTCAAAGGATAATCTTTGTTCTAAAAAGTATTTAATACTATCATGATCCGTTTTTACCTTGAAGTGTCTTCCCATTCGGTAAGGTCGCCATTTCTTAAGTGCATGTAGTATTTCCAAAATTTCCTTCTCATAAATAGCTTGCTTGAGATGTAGCAATAAAAATACCCAATCACCTATATCAAATCATTTTTCACTACAATGTTGGTCTACCTATTGTTTCATTCGCTTTTGCACCAAAGTGGCATTATCCTTTAAAATATGGAGAACTTGTTGTTGATGCTCGATGTGATCTTTCACTGCTTGAACCTCTTTCTTCTTGATATGTCCTTCTATCTTGAGAGTTTGAGGAGTGATAATTTCTTCCAATGTTTTACAAGATATGGTCAGATTCATTTCTTGATGCTCGATGTGATCTTTCACTTCTTGAACATTTTTCTTCTTGATATGTCCTTCTATCTTGATAATTTGAGGAGTGGTAAGTCCAGCCAATTCATTATAATATATGGTTGGATTCATTTCTTCTTTCTCGATGTGATATTTCACTTCTTGAACCTTTTTCTTCTTGATATGTCCTTCTATCTTGAGAGTTTGAG
>APFE031064751.1:473689-516758 GCA_000404065.3 Pinus taeda
ATGTTGAGGCCAAAACAATCCTTCTCCGTCATTGTTCCACAAATGAGCAAATTGCAGACATCTTCACCAAAGCGCTTGGAAGAGAAAAGCTTGAAAGATTCAGAACGATGCTTGGACTCACCAACATCCCTTCAGATTAAGGGGGGGAATGTTGACACCTAATCCGAAACGAATGGGTGAACTGGACAGTCATCCAGAAGATGAACTGATCCGCCATATTTATGTATATAAATGTATCTTAGCTAATGAATAAAATCGATCAGTTTTCTCTCGCTCATTCATTCTGGAGTTACCCTGACCTGACAACAATGATAACAATAGTGGGCTTCTATGGGGCACAATAGTAACAATATGAGGACTACATGGGTACAACAATATAATAAGTGGGTTGTACTAATAACAATAAGGGGTTACACTAGTAGTATAGGGGTCTAACAATGTTTATGGTTTATGCTTTTAGATAAATGGATTAGAAAGAGTAGGGGAAACTTAGAAATTTTAAATTTATGCTATTTTCCCCAATGGGAGGCCAATAGAGACTACCTATGATGTAATTTTTATTTTTCTAAAGTAATATAATATCTCTAATCTTATAAAAAAAAGGAAATGATGGAATGTAACTCTTTTAAGTATTTGGCAAAATAAATCAATTAGGTTTTTCTTGGGCATTTTAATAGTCACTGTGATTTTAATAGTAAACTAATAGTTCTTGATGTAAGTCAATTGCACGTTCCGACCATAAATTTTGCTTAATATAAATATTCCAACTACCATTAAAAAGGGGCTATCCATAAAATTTTCACCATGACTTTGATGTTTTTTGTGATTGTTTTCATGCATAGTTATATATATGTTATTAAATAATTGGAAGCAATCAAGTATAATAGTATACACTTATATTACTAAATTGACAATCAACTTAGAATAATATGAGATAAACATTTTTTTTGGCTAAGTTATGTGAGTCTTGAGATGATTGGTGCGCCTAACTTGTGGCTTGAGTAGTTATGATCCAGGAGCATCTAAGTCGTCAAAATCACTTGTGGATTGCACTCGACCTAAGCCACACCGACCCTTAAAATAATTGGATTAAATTATCTGATTTATTTATCTTTTTCAATATATATATATATATATATATATATAACTTTCTTTGACTTGATTGAATATTTATTATGGTATGTTTGCCTTATCTTTGAACTATGCGTTGCTGACTATTATGACATAGAAATTGAGTAGTGAATGGTCTAGTGACTCTCACGAGGCAATTCAAGGCACCCACCTTATAATGATGCTTCCAACCATGCCTTTCACGGGAGACATAAATTAATCGAGGCAGATCAACCCATTGGTCGAAACTCTATTTCCATATAAAGTGCAACCAATTTAGGAATTTGATGTGTTGTCTAGATTTAATTTTCAATGCCTCTATCTAAAATCCATGAATGAATCAAAGATGCGAATATTCACAAATACCTCAAATACATTTATCAGTCCGGGGTGATTGCCAATTTCAATTGTCTGATTACCCGACAGTTCGTTAAATATCCCCTACACTTATTGAAATAAAGTTAATACTATATATTAGATATTTTTAGGCCGATAGGCCTTCCTATTGAATCACTTCCGCCATCAACACTTTCATTCTCCTATTGACATCTGTCAAGCATCCCTCGATCATATATTCATTTTAACCGTTGAACTTGACCCATGGAAAAGTGTATGGACAGCGATAAATAAAGAAATTGAGTGAATAAATGCTAAGTTGGCAGGGATGGACAGTTTCAGAGGAAATTGTGGACTCCCACGCCAATTACAAACAAATCGATTGTGAGTTGCCCACGAGTGTTGGCAGTCGCAATAAATCGATGTTTATTCAAAACCAATTACAAGTGTTGGCGGTCGCAATAAATCTCTGTAAATATCGATGATATCAAATTCCTTTGGTGTTCTGCGACCCATGTGCACACACTCACTGGACGAGAATCTTAGATTTCTACATTCATATTTTGGAGGTCAAGAAAGTCAGATTCCTTCAGTATGTAAATGGTTCTTTAATGTATTAGATTTATGAATTTCTTTTCTTATGTTTTGTTTTGCTGGCTTGCTGACTTGAAGTCGATGAAGACATAGGGGTGAGGAATGAGATTTGAAAAGTTGGAATGAAAAATCTTTTCGATTTGTTTTATTTGAATTTCCATTAGTTTTTTTTTTTTTTTTTTTTTTGAAATGGGTTTTGAAAAATCATCGACATAGGGGTGAGGAATGGGATTTGAAAAGTTGGAATGGAATTTTTTTTGGCTTTTTAAGTTAATTCCTCTGAATTAGACCCTCTTCATCCATGTTGAGAGGTGATTTCTTGTTTTTATAAATTAGATCCTCTTCATCCATGCTGAGGCGGCAGCATAGATCCCTCATTGCACAGAAAGCCAGAGAAACCTGGCTTGCCAATGTCACTGTTGAATATGGCTGACATCGAAGCGTTTTTCTGGAGGAGAAATTCCTGTAAAGTGGAGATGTTAAAGATGGAGTAAATGGCGTAATTACACCTTCGTATACAGTGAGTTCATAGGGCAAGGAAAAAGGGATTGTCAATGTGGATTCATCCCTCAGAGGTAAACATTTTGTTGACTGACATTATTTTCTTGACTGACTCTGTTCATGTGTGATGAAGAGATTTTTCAGATTGCACTGTATGGCACTTAACATGAGTTCTTTACTGCCCATTCCAAATCGGCGACCCCTTCATGCATACTCTCGACACCTTTAAGGTTATCAAAATATGAACCCCGAGAGATTCGACCCCGAGACTCATGGTGAAAGGTACGAGGGATACGCAGGCAATATATGGAGCCTAGGATTGAGTCTGGTGGAGTGTTTTATTGGGCATTTCCCATTTTTGGCGACAAAGCGGACTAGCCTGCCCTGATGTGTGCAAGTTGTTACGGGTCTACTGCTGCATCTCAGCAAATGGACTGCTACTCGGCTGTTGGGTCACCCCTGAACCTCCCCCGCAGACACCCTCCTCCATAAATAGTAGCTTCACCATTTTGCTTTTGCATTTTGGGCGATATGGAGTGCGGTTGGAACATCTTCAACCAAAATAAACATATCCTCTTTCTCTTTAGTTATCTATCACTATGTCCTCTAGCTCCTTTTTTTTAAATCAGTATGTCCTCTAGTATGGGTGGGATACAATTCTAATATTGAAGGGAAACGGAATACAGTTCTAATATAGATATAGTTTAATTTCCAAGGGTAAGTAAGTGAAAAAAATGTGTTCCTATTATGTTAAATTTCCACCGCTTAATCATAAATAGTAATTTTCAATTTTAGTGGTTTCAGATTTATTTAAATCAATTAGAATTTTCTACTATTTTTTTTTTGTAACATATAAATATAATTTTTTTGTTGCGTTATACATATATATTCCCAAGTAATTTGGATTAGTTGAGATTTAATTTGGGAAATTTATTGATTTGACTTATTTTGAATGATTGATTGGATTTTATTATATAAATAATTGAGAGAAACAAAGAATAATAATTTGTATAATTTGATTAAGGATTTATTTTATTTTGGGTAATTTATTGATTAGGTTTAGTTTGAATGATTGAATTATTATAATATTTATTATTTTGAATCAAAATACAATTCTTTCAATTTAACATTTCTATTGGCCTCTCTTTGCAGCATTTGGAGCAATTGCTAGTTATTTTAACTGAAATGAAATTTTGTTTTAGTTATTTTAAAATAAAACAAAATTTTATGGTGAATTCTTTTATAAATTATAATAAAATTGTTATCCATATATACGGTAGTTTAATTAATAGATAAAATATGATTTTAAAAAATTGATTTTTGAACAAAACTTGAGTTTGAATAATAACTAGAATTTAAATGTTTCATGAGGTTTTTAGAGGTTAACTTTATTTATTAATTCAAAAATACATTTTTAACAACAAAAAATTATAATTTCATATAAAATTGTATTACAAAATTTTGGTGAAAAAATCATTTTCTCTATACATTAGACTAGACCTATATTATTATTATTATCTAATTTTAAAGTCAGGACCAAACCAAACACCACATTAATATATGTGAACATAAATTAAAAAAAAAAAAATTATTAATTTAATAACCAAATAAATAAATAAATTCGGATTGATAATAACGCACGTTGAAGTTTTCAACAAAGGTTCTTACTGCCCGGATAATAAAGAAAGAAAATAAGTGAGGTGGGGTTAACTTGATAAGAAGTCAAGATCAGCTAGAAAACGACCTTTAATGGTTTTGCCTAAAATTGAACAACTTGCATTGTGAAATTGTTGAAATTGTGTATTTTTATTGAACAACTTGCATTGTATCTAGTGGTGTCCACTTGCCAAGTGCATCAATGAGCTTTCAAGATAAGGACAGGGATGGATGGGCTTGCGTGTTCACCATTTTCTAGACGAAACCATCGCCCCCTGGATTTGAATTTCCGGCCCACACACTCAGCCCAACGTCACGTTATCTCTATAAACACGGCAGCCATCATTATCCTGCCCTGCCTTCATTAATCTAATTTATCATAATATACAGCTAATCAAAAGATAATAATTCAACAATTTAAGAGCTGGGTCATGGCGGCCGCTGACTAGCCTGCCTTGATCTGGTCCGCTTTATCATTAAAAAAATAAACATATTTTTTTTTTTATTTCTTATAAAAGGGAAGAAACGCCTCGAACCTGCCCAGGGTTTTAATGGAAGGTAGACGGGACGCGTAGCAACAGTAAGTCTATTTTTTTGCTTCTTTGCCCTCTTTGCACTTCATTCATCAAGCTTTCGACTCCTGGTAAGATCTTGCCTTCATTTTGTTTGGTTTAGAGAAGGTGGCTAGATATGGGGACTGTTGTACTTCCCGCCCGGGATTTTCTGGCTCATTATCAGAGCCATACGAGTGCTGATTTTATGGGCTTCATTTACCCCAAGAAATACCAGCAACATCCGCAATCGAATCGGAAATCTGGTCATGGCCATGGCTTTTCTCTCCAGAAATCTAAAGTTAAGGGTGAAAACCCTGAGAAGAAACGGCCCTGGAAGCCCAAACCCCAGGAAGAATCATTTCCTGTGGTGGGCAAGAGGGCTGTCAACAGAATTCATAAAGTCGGTGACAGAAAATTTGGCCATGTTGATGACCAGACATTGAAGAAAGACTCGGCGAAAATTCCTCTATCAATGGGGCAAGTAACGATTCTGAAGCGAGGACAGGCATTAAAGCCTAACAATAGTAATAGTACAGGTCAGCTGGAAATTGCAGTCAAGAGAACGGGCGCGTTATTTGTAAGCCCGACCCAAGTAGTGCATCAAGATCTGAGACTTCTTTCCCACGATCGAACAATGAAATCAAGATCCGTTTCCTCAATGGAATCCGAAGGAGCGACACCGCCAGGATTCGAAACTGAGATCGCAGAGGGAGGTAACGGCATGAAAACCCCCAATTTTCGTGTTTTTATTTCGGAGAAATGGGCCGGTCCAGCGTTTGCGAATTCTCCAAGTCCGAGCTCCTTGCCTTTACCCAGTTTCTCGATCAAGAAATCCGGCCAAGAGTCGGCTGAAATCGACAGATTTGCAACAAGGGATCTGAGGCGCCTGCTCGGTCTGCATTAAGCAGGCTGCTTCTAATTTTCCCGGATGTTTAGGTCATATGGTAGGTTTTCAAGCGCTCTCTGCGATTCTAAGGTTCTTCCCCTATTTTTTAAGTGAAGAATCTGGTCTCGTAAGCTCCCAAGATTTCTCGTGCCAAGATGTGCAGCACATTCTAACACCATAGATAATGAACAAAAATAACCAGCGGAAAACTCATCCGCTCTGTCATAATTAGTAAGATTAAAATTAATGATATCAATTGTAGCAGTCCCTTAATCAATACTTGTGTATGAACCAGCAGCTGCAGAGACAGAAGGGAAATCAATACAGAAAGAAAGCGTACCTTGGATGGTAGGTTGGGTTGGTTGCATTATTTGAGCAATTACCATGAGAAACCATTTCCTTTCAGGGGATGCATGTGATGAATTATTGATGTCCACAGGAATTTAGGATGATAAATAATAAAGTAGTATAGTCCTCTGGACTTTATTCAGGATCGTACAAACTGTAGGTTCGCCATGGTATTCAGCATGGGCTTATGTAAGCATGGTCAGTAAAATGTATTATTGTGTAGGGTTGAGGAACTTTTGTATGGCCAGACTTCTATATATTTACAATTTCTCTATACAATTTGTCATATGTACAATGCATTGTACTGCAATCAACAATGTCTTATTGAGCGTTAATAATTGAATGGTGGTTGATATGTTGACTGTTATTGTAGGTGGTGTATGGTTTTTCGGATTTGAAAAACAATTAAAATCCAATAATCTATATATTAATCAATATAAAATATTGTACACCAAATTAAAAGTAGGTAAATGTGTTTAACTTAAATGATTTAATATAAAAATTCATAATTTACTGAATAAATTAACAAGCGATAGTAGGTAAATGTGTTTAACTTAAATGATTTAATATAAAAATTCATAATTTACTGAATAAATTAACAAGCGATAGAAATTGGAGGTTAGAAGTAGGTAAATGGTAAATTTTTTAATTTAAATTATTTGATGTAAAATTTCATAATTTATTAAAAGTAGGTAAATGCGTTTAACTTAAATGATTTAATATAAAAATTCATACTTTACTAAATAAATTAACAAATAAATTAACAAGGGATAGAAATAGGAGGTTAGAAGTAGGTAAATGTTTCTAACTTAAATTATTTAATGTAAAAATTCATAATTTACTAAATAAATTAACCACTGATTGAAGTTGGAGGTTATTTTTAATTTAAAGAGTATATATTCATTTTCATAATGAAAAGTTGAAAAATACTTATATTAATCGAATTATGAAAGAAGTGTGGAGTCAATGCGAAATACCATAATTAACTAGTGAATTAAATATGCATTTCAAGTAAATATTACCCATATCAAAAAGTATTTTAAGTAAAATAATATCTTTTTCATTATTTAAAATACTCAATTTTCAAATTTAACCAATAATCAAATTAGATAAACTTTTGATGTTATAATTATATTTTTTCTTTTTAAATATGAAATATGTAAATTTTAAATATAATAATAAAATTAAGCTGTAATATGTTTTATTGATGTAAATATTTATGTATTTTTACTATAACCAAATAATATGTTATTATTTTTAAATTATAAACTATTTTTGGAATTTAATTATGGAAGGATAAATTTTACAGTTATCACTAAATATTGTTTTACTAGGTAATTAGTTATGGAAACACTTATCTGTTCCAAAAATAAATCCTAGAGTATTTTTACTGAAAGGATCAAGAGGATAGAGGTAGAGAAGAAAAAGAGATTGTGATGAAGGGTCAAATAGCCTGTAAAAGCTATGTCTAGTAAACATTAAAGTCTCTGAGGAGAGAGAACTAGTAGCACAGGGGGAGATTTACCAAATCAGGTACCGCAGGGAAGAAATTAAAGTGCAGAGACGAGTGAACATTAAAGTCTCTGAGGAGAGAGAGAGCTAGTAGCAGGGGGGAGATTTACCGAATCAGGTACGGTAGGGAAGAAATTAAAGTGCAGGGAGGAAATTAAAGTGTGGATTTTCTTTTAGATTCAAATTAAAGTGTAGGGAGGAAATTAAAGTGCAGATCTTGTTTTAGATTCAGTCCTGAACATTTGAGCAGATAAGTAAAGAACAAGTTATTCAAGTGTAGGGAGGAAAATAAGTTATTCAAGTGCAAGGAGGAAATTAAAGTGCACATCTTGTTTTAGATTTAGTTCTGAACATTTCAGAAGATAAGTAAAGAATAAGTTATTCTATAAGTAAAGAATAAGTTATTCTTTCAATTTCAGCTTGTGTTAAGAGATAATATCTATAAATCACTATTTGAAAAGATTATAGACTGAGTCTCTTATTTCTTGAAGTATGACATAATCATCTTATTATTTTTTTAATTCTGAAATATTTCATTGAGAGTAAAAGTAGAGCAATAATAGAAAAAACTAGAGGAAAACCCTTTTATAATTACAGAAAATAACTATAAAGGAATATCAATAATATTATTACAATACTTGAATGTATAAATATATTGGGAAATGACAAAATTCCTTTAACATGAAGTAAAACTGGAAAATGACAAAATCCCTGTAACATGAAGTATATGACAAAATTCACGTAACATGAAGTAAAATTGGGAAATGGCAAAATTCCCATAAAAAAAATTAGAAAAGATAGGATTTCTGTAAACATGAAGTATATGACAAAATTCACGTAACAAGAAGTAAAATTGGGAAATGGAAAAATTCCCATTAAAAAATTGGAAAAGATAGAATTTCTGTAAACATTGTTAACACAATATTAGATAGAGTAAAATCTATGTTTGTCCTTTATTTAAATCACAAGAAACATATAGATTAGTCTCTCAATCGAAGGAATTTCTCTCAAACCAAAAAGAAAACAAATATACTACAAATTCACATATTCAAATTGTATTCATTCTCTCACACCAAAAAGAGAACAAATATGCTACAAATTCATATATTCAAATTGGTTCCCAAATATGGTACCAAAATCATTTACTTGTATTATATCAAACCAATGCATAACAAACACACTTTCTAATTAAGCAAACCCCCACGACTACAAACATAAAGAAAAAGAAATAGAGAAACTTTAACTCACAAATAAATAAGGAGTTACAATCCTAACCAGAGAGCAAAAACCGTAGTATTTCTAAAGGATCTGTTAAAAAGTTTTTCCCTTTTTTCTAACAAACAGAAAGAAAGAATGAAATGAGGGTTAAACTTTGAGTCGCAATAAAGCTCTGTATAGAGCGCTAGAGTAAATTAAATATTCTGTGTAATATAGGAAGTAAATTTAATATTTTGTGTAGTATAGGAAAGATAACTTACAGTATTCCCAAACTCAGCATTGAAATACATAGAAAGAAACAATTTGAAACTTTGCATATAGAATGAGAAAACCCTTTTCTTAGAAGTAATATCCATCGAAAAGTTTCATTCATACAAATTTAACAGTCTAAGTATATGTAGAATACTACTAAAGGCGGTTGGCTTGCACAAGTGCCAAAACCTCTCACATTCAACCGAAGCCGTAAGGTTTATCTTAAGCCTTAAACAAGATTCTGTGCAATCAAAATCTAACCATGGAATCTCGACCCCTATGGCTTCGAAATTTCCATTTAAACAACTAACACACTCTTATAAACTTGACGGCCTGGTCTTAAATCCTAGACCTAAAATAGATCTAAAGTAATTCAGAATACCCAAAATGGTCACGAACATTGAAGCTGGTTGAAGAGTTTGCCACAACTCCAAATCAAACTCCTGTCCTGGAAATTTTTGCCTTACACCTTACAAAGAGGTTGTGTTAGAATATGTGGAGGAATCAAAGCTTGCAAAGATGACAGTAACTCTGTTAAAAACAAGAAAACTTGTAGATAAAACCTTAAATTTTTTACCCGTGGAAAGTATGCAAGCAAGCCCTACCTCTGCGGAGTGCGTTCCAAGATGTTGAAGTAGTTTTAGAACCCTCTGTGTATTGTCAAGATGTGGGAATGAGGAATGAGCAACCCGGAGAACCAGATCTACAGGCAGAAGAAAATACCCAAGAGAAGAGCAGAGCCATAAACCCTCGAAGCGAAACAATGACCAGATGAAACCACTCTACCGAGAAAAGAGTGCCAGACATCTTGTGGACCGTTCGATCTAGCCAACCATAGAGAATCGTTGATGGAGGAGCTGGATCCCGAGGAGTAACATTTGGATATGGACAAATGGGAAACCTTCAGGATACTAGAAAGACCCAGACACCAGAGAGTGAATATGCATGCGCTCCATGGAAGGAATCGAGGTTGTGGCCTGTACCATTTAGCACCAGGGCCAGCCACGTACCCATTGCAATTAAACTCTTGGACATAAATATTAATGTTGGAAATTCATTATCGTGTACCACGATATCCCTAAAGTCTTCGTATAATGTATCAAGTACTTAAAGCCCAAATTATTAAGTTTCATATGATTACGATAATTGATCTTGTCTTTGTGCTTACAAATCATATGTAATATGTTAATAATCATAATGTTCTTTTCGCCATAACTGTGTAATGTTTGGGGTCAATACAATAAAATAAAATAAAAAATATTATTTATGCTATAATGTTTATTAGATAGATGTGTTATATATGGTATCAGAGCGCTCAAGTTCCAAAACTAAGGCCTCTGGAATAGGGAATAACCAAATCAGTGTTGTGCACGTAGGAGATATTAGGCAGGCAGCTTGAGGCGAGCTGCAAATCTACCACATGGTTCCATATTGGGGATAGGGCCAACATCATTTTAGAAGGGAAATCCTAAGGTTTGGGTGCAGCTGGGCGATGATACGCAAAATCCCAACGCAGACCTCCGGACAACTGTCCAAGAACTGAAAGGTGAGATGGTTTGACTCCGAGCAGACAATGAAAGACTGATGTAGGGATAAGAAAAGATTCTAAAGAGCCCGTCGGATAGATAGAATCACCGTCCAATAGCCCCTAGTCTGGAGCATGGCCACACAACTAGAGAACAAGAATTCCATACTGAAAATATGGAAACAGAAGGAGGAGAACAAAACCAGGAGAAAGAATTGGGAAACGTGTCTGATCACAAGACAAAGAAGAAACAGAAAATTGAACTCCAAGGAGAGTTTCGTAAAATCAAGCCTCCTCTCTTTGACGGGGAACAAGAAGAGGCTGCGGAAGCATGGTTAATTAATATGAACAAGTATTTCCAGTGGTATGAATATGATTACAATTTGAAGGCTCGTCTGGCCATTTTCCAGCTTAAAGGGAAAGCTACATTATGGTGGGAGGAAGTAAAAATAGTGCATGGGGTCAATGAGTGGAATATAACTTAGGATAAATTCTGAAAATTCTTCAAGGAACAATATTTGACCGAGAGATTTTATGATGAGAAAGCAAAGGAGTTCCATGATCTCCGCTTGGGCCAAATGACCATGGGTGAATTTATAACAAAATTTACATCATTATTGCAATACATTCCTTATATTCGAGAAGAAAAGGCCAAAGTACAGCGGTTTGTCAGCAGTGTTATGCTATTCATGAAAGAACGACTGGAGTTTGACAACCCAAAAACCATGGACGAATTCATTCGGAAAGAATGAATCTGTTATCAGCAAAATAAACCAAAGGTAGATACGAGTAAAAGGTGGGCAGAAAAGAAGGGAAATAAATTCATTTCCAGCCATAAGGGAAATAAGAACAACAACAAGGGAATATATAAAGGTCAAGGTAATCAGACTGTGAATAAGCCCATATTTAAGATGCCAGGAGAAGTTAGGACCAATGAACAAACTAGAAGAAATGAAGTAGAATTAATTAACATACCACCTGTACAGTGTTGGGGATGTGGAGGCCCGCATTATGTCAAAAACTTCCCTCAACACAGGGGAGCAGACCATATTTCACAAATTCAGGAGGCATCCACTGTGGGAAAAGTAGCTAGAAGCATCCCTAAGATCAACATAGCTCTTGAAGATCATCAGGCGGAGTTTCAACCAACTATGGTTGAATTGGAAGGTACTATTTTTTACTAGACCTGCGCTATTTTAATAGATCCTGGGGCTACATTGAGTTACATTATCCCCAGTGTAGTGGAACAATGTAAATTACAAGTTGTTAAATTAAAAAACCCATGGTTAGTACAGCTAGCCACACGAGCAAAAAGAAGAGTTTTGTCTAAAGTAAGTAACTGCTCCTTGAAATTAGATGGTCAACCTATCATATCTGATTTAAATGTGTTACCCCTAGGTTCATACGACATTCTGATAGGTGTGGATTGGTTATAAAAGCACTAGCCCTTAGTAAATTGTAAGACAAAAGTTATTAGCTGCCGTGATGAAGTAGGAGAGAGACAAGAAATTCAAGGTGTTCAAAAACCTCTGTAATTAAGGCCAATAACCACATCCCAATTAGTCAAATGCATCAAAAAAGGTTGTCAAATATATGTTATACAAGTAGGGTATGTTGACTCTAAAGATAAATCTGTATCACTAGGGAACATTCCTGTGATACAAAATTTTCCAGATGTATTTCCTGAATAAATGTCGGGCCTACCCCCAAAAAGAGACATTGATTTTACTATTATGCTGATTCCAGAAGTTGTGCCAGTTTCCCAGACACCATACTGAATGAGCATACCCGAGCTAACTGAATTGAAATTGCAACTCCAAGAGTTGCTTGATAAGAAGTATATTTGTCCCAGTGTATCTCTTTGGGGAGATCCGATATTATTTGTTAAAAATAAAGATGGAACCTTGCAGATGTGCATGGATTACTGTCAACTGAACAAGCTAACCATTAAAAACAAATACCCCCTTCCCTAGATAGATGAGCTCTTTGACTAGGTGAAAGGTGCAACCGTATTCTCAAAGATTGATCTCCACTCTGGGTATCATCGGAGCAGGATAAAGGAGGGAGATATTGCAAAAACTGCTTTCAGGATGCGTTATGGACATTATGAGTTCGTGGTATTACCATTTGGACTAACTAATGCCCCAACAACTTTCATGTGTCTCATGAACAACATATTTCATCAATTCTTAGATAAATTTGTATTAATCTTTATTGATGACATACTAATCTATTCTCAGAATGTGGAAGAACATAAGGAACATCTTTGTGTGGTTTTGCAAGTCCTACGAGAACACCAACTGTATGCCAAATACAATAAATGTGATTTCTTTAAGGAGCAAATCTAATACTTGGGACATGTCATCACCAAGAACAGAATTGTCGTAGATCCGGAAAAGATAAGGATCATTACAGAGTGGCCAATACCAAAGGATGTGGCTGACATAAGATCATTTATGGGCTTAGCAGGTTACTATCGGAGATTTGTGGAGGATTGGGTGGCAGATGCTTTAAGCTGGAAGGTAAATTGCTTATATGAAATTTCTTTTAGTGAATCACAAACTACCTTTTTTGAGCAGATTCAAGAATCGACCATGCAGGATGCAACATATAAACATTTATGGCAGCAAGCAAAAATTCCTAACAGCCATGAACAACAATTGGGATATGAAATAAATGCAGAAAATTTACTGATTTATAGGAAAATGATATATGTGCCAAACCAGCAATATCTTAAAAATCTCATTTTTTATGAATACCATAAGATCCCTAATGTAGGCCATCTCGAGTATGGGAAAATGATTTATGCCCTGCAGAAGGAATTTTTCTGGCTTGGTATGAAGAAGGAAATGGCAGAATATTTAGCCAAATGCTTGGAATGCCAACAAGTGAAGGTTGAGCACCAACATCTAGCAGGGTACTTCACCCTCTGCCTATCCTAGAATGGAAATGGGAAACAATATCTATTGACTTCATTTTCGAGCTACCTAAATCAAGGAAGCAAAATGACTCCATCATGGTGGTGGTAGACAAATTGAGCAAATCTACTCATTTCATACATGTTCAATCAACTTATAGAGCAGTCCAAATCGCTAATATTTTTATGTAGAACATTTTTAAACTGCACGACATCCCTAAGATGATTATTTCCAGCGGAGATGTAAAATTTACATCATCCTTCTGGAAAGCCCTCTTTGAAGGATTGGGCACACAACTGCACTTCAGTACAACTTATCATCCACAAACGGATGGGCAGACTGAGAGAGTGAATCAGGTGGTTGAAGACATGTTGCAAACGTATGTAATGCAGCAACCCACTAAATGGGAAGATTATTTACACCTGGTGGAGTTTTCATATAACAACGGGTACCATGCATCCCTTCAGATGAGTCCCTTTGAGGTTTTATATGGACGCAAGTGCAGGACACCTTTAAGTTGGAGTGGACTAGAGGATAAGCTATTACTAGGGCCAGATATGTTGGAAGAGATGGAGGGAATGGTGAAAAAGGTACAGATTAATTTAGAGGCTGCTCAGGACCGGCAAAAGGACTTTGTCGATCAAAAGAGGAGTTTTCAAGAATTCCAAGTAGGAGATCATGTCTACATTCGAGTGCAAGCCAAGAAAAGTACCTTACAATGGGTCGGGTGTGCTAAACTAGCACCCCGATATTGCGGGCCATTTCAAATCCCAGCTCAAATCGAACCGGTGGCTTACAAACTTGCCCTACCCAGTCACATTCATGTACATAATGTCTTTGATGTTTCTCTACTTAAGAAATGTGTGTATGAAGCTAACCACATAATCAAATGGCAAGATATATAGGTAAGGTATACATATAAATATTTTGTTACAAATGTGCTAGATAACTAGTTAATGACTTAACATCACTCGTTGTTATGTTCAGGTCGAATCGGAAGGCGAGTTCTTGGTCGAACCGCTGGTTATACTAGATCAGAGAGAAGTAGCGTTGCGGAAACGAGTTATCACCCATATTAAAGTGTAGTGGCAGCACTATGGGCCGGAAGAGGCACCTGGGAAGATGAACAGGTCATGAGAAAAAACTTTTCGGGTCTATTTGCAGGGAGAGAACATTGGGACAATGTTCCATTTTAGGGGGGAAGATGTAATATCCCCCATTGATGTAAATATTTATTTATTTTTACTGCAACCAAACAGAATACTATTATTTTTAAATTATAAACTATTTTTGGAATTTAGTTATGGAAGGATAAATTTTGTAGTTATGAGTAAATACTGTTTTACCAGGTAATCAGTTATGGAGACAGCTATCTGTTCCAAAACTAAATCCTAGAGTATTTTTACTGAAAGGATCAAGAGGATAGAGGTATCTGAGATCGGGAGAAGAAAAAGAGACTGTGCTGAAGGGTCAAACAGTCTGTGAAGGCTATGTCTGGTAAAGACCAAATAGTCAGTAAACATTAAAGTCTCTGAGGAGAGAGAGAACTCCTGAAGTTAGGAGTAGCACGGGGGGAGATTTACCAAATCAGGTAATCTCACGGCAAGGAGGAAATTAAAGTGCATATCTTGTTTTAGGTTCAATCTTGAATAGCATAAATAGATAAGTAAAGAATTTTTGGTATAAGTTATTCTCTAAATTTTAGCTTGACTGATAGGTTGTGCTAAGAGATAATATCTGTAAATGACTATTGAAAAGATTATAGACAGGGTCTCTTATTTCTTAAAGTATGACATAATTTTTTATTTTTTATTTTTTTATTTATTTTTTTTTTTCTCTGAAATATTTCATCGAGAGTAAAAATAAAGCAATAATAGAAAAAACTGGAGGAAACCCATCTTTATAATTATAGAAAAGAACTATCAAGGAATATCGATAATATTATTATAATACTTGAATGTAGAAGTGCATTGGAAAATGACAAAATTCCTTTAACATGAAGTAAAACTGGAAAATGACAAATTCCTCTAACGTGAAGTATATGACAAAATTCCTGTAACAAGAAGTAAAATTGGAAAATGACAAAATTCCTGTAATATGAAGTAAAAAATTTGGAAAAGATAGGATTGTTAACACAATATTAGATAGAGTAAAACCTTTGTTTGTCCTTTATTTAAATCAGGAGAAACAGTTAGATTAGTCTCTAAATCGAAGGAATTTCTCTCAAACCAAAAAGAGAACAAATATGCTACAAATTCACATATTCAAATTGGTTTCCAAATATGGTACCAAAATCATTTTCTTGTACTATAATCAAACCAATGCATAGCAAACACACTATCTAATTAAGAAAAGCCCCACGGGTACAAACAGAAATAAAAAGAAACAGAGAAACTTTAACTCACAAATATGGTACCAAAATCATTTTCTTGTACTATAATCAAACCAATGCATAGCAAACACACTATCTAATTAAGAAAAGCCCCACGGGTACAAACAGAAATAAAAAGAAACAGAGAAACTTTAACTCACAAATAAATAAGGAGTTACAGTCCTAACTAGATAGCAAAAACCGTAGTATTTCTAAAGGATCTGTCAAGAAGTTTTTCCATTTTTTCTAACAAACAGAAAGAATTTATGAAATTCATAACTGAAACAGTGCAGAATGAAATGAGGGTTAAACTCTGAGTCTCAATAAAGCTCTGTATAGAGCAGTAGAGTAAATTAAATATTCTGTGTAATATAGGAAAGATAACTTACAATATTCCCAAAAATCAGCATTGAAATACATAGAAAGAAACGATTTGAAACTTTGCATATAGAATGAGAAAACCCTCGTCTCATAAGTAATACCCATCGAGGAGTTCCATTCATACAAATTTAACATTCCAACTATATGTAGAATACTACTAAAGGTGGTCAGCTTGCACAAGTGCCAAAACCTCTCACATTCAACCGAAGTTGTAAGGTTTATCTTAAGCCTTAAACAAGATTTGGTGTAATCAAAATCTAACCATGGAATCTTGACCCCTGCAGCTTAGAAATTTCCATTTAAACAACTAACACGGTCTTATAAACTTGATAGCTTGGTCTTAAAGCACGGACCTAAAATAGATTTGAAGTAAGTCAGAATACCCGGAATGGTCACGAACATTGAAGCTGGTTGAAGAGTTTGCCATAGCTCCAAATCAAACTCTTATACCGAAAATCTTTGCCTTACGCCATGACAGAGAGGTTGTGTTAGAATATGTGGAGGAATCGAAGATTTTAAAGATGACATTAACTCTGTTAAAAACAAGCGAATTTGCGGATAAAACCTTAAATTTTTTACTTGTGGAAAGTATGCAAGCAAGACCTACCTCTGCTGACTTCGTTCCAGGATGTTGAAGCAGTTTCAGAACCCTCTGCGTATTGTTAACATGCGGGAACGAGGAATGAACAACCCAGAGAACCAGATCTGCAGGCGGAAGCAAATACCCAAGAGCAGAGCAGAGCCATAAACCCTCGAAGCGAAACAATGACCAGATAAAACCACTCTGTCGAGAAAAGAGTGCCAGACATTTTGTGGACCGTTTGATCCATCCAGCCATAAAGAACTGTTGATGGGGGAGCCAGATCCGAGGAGTAACGTTTGGATATGGACAGATGGGAAACCTTCAGGCAGCCAGCAAGCCCCAGAAACCAGAGAGTAAATACGTGTGCACTCCATGGCAGGAATCAAGGCTATAGCCTATACCATTTAGCGCCTGGGCCAGCGACGTACCCAATGCAATTAAAATCTCAGACATAAATACTAGCATTTGCACCAAATGTTGCAAAGGAAACGCCGTAAGGCATAAATTGAATTACGCAAATACAACAAAAAAATACTTTGATAAAGAATAAAAATATATTGAATGCTCACATCAATGTCCCATTAACTGGAACCACTTAGTAGACATATCTATCAACATTAGGATTACACATAATGATCAGGAAATTTCTCATATACAAACAACACCTTCCACAACAAGTAGACATATCTATCAACATTAGGATTACACACCATGATCAGGAAATTTCCCATATACAAACAACACCTTCCACAACAACTTTTTCTCACATCCACATTTTAAAAAATGCCTTGGAATGTAATGCAGGGCATCTTGCCACGCTTGGACAATATTTAACCAATGCTCGCTTTTATTACGCTCAAATGCCTAAGCATTTTGGCACCACTTGCTACAATAGCCAAACATAAACCATCTACTGTTGTAAAAATAAGATCCAAAATTTTCATATTAGTACAGAGACTCATTGAAAAGAAGGGATGTATAGTGAAGGAAATAGGAATGGGAGCAGTAGGAAAGATTGGCGATATGAAGAAGAAACCACCTTATCCCATGCTCCCACTCCTCCAAATTTTAATCTAACATAATACCTACCTTGTCTTCTCAAAACAAACTAGGAAAAGAGGCCTTCTCCAATGAAACATGATAAGCTGGTGGCATATGGAAGAAGAACATAGATGAAGAGAGATGTGATATGTTATATGATGTAGATGTTGTCTAGTTTGGAACTGTTCCTTTGCAACATAAATTATTGCATAAAAAAATAGGTGATAAACTAATTTAACTTTACAAGAGGCTTACCTAGGCCTACATGGATGGAGACCCTCAATTTCATGAGGTATGTGCCCTATGAGCATATTATATGATAGGGCTAGTTGTAGAACATCTCCCAAGAGTTGCATTTATACTACTCGATAACTGGTTCAGAGCACGATTTAATTTTTCTAGTTGTTGGAGGTGGCCAATGGATTTCGAGATTATTCCAAAGAGATTATATTTATTATTTTTATGATGAAATTGAGATTGATATGTTTAATTTAGAAGGGATTGTATAATTAGGCATTTCTGATCTGGAGAAATCTATGCTCTCAGTTGTGCTTAGTGGTTCACCTCTCATACCTCTCCAAGCACTTATAATGCTTAACTTTGAAGGAAGCACATCAAAACAAATGCTAAGTATTAATTGCTAAAACTAAATTGCAAAGAGATTTTTCTAGCGACAAACCTCTCAAGGGCCATTTTTGCCGACATAAGGAAGCAATTTGTAGTGGCTAACCTTCTAGGCCAGTTATAATGTTGTCTAACATATTACAAAAGGCAACTTTAAAAGGATACATAGTATTAATTTCCTAGCTAAACAGTATAAAAGTTGGTAAATTTATGTTTGTAAAAGTTGACATACATTGCAAACCCAAGACAGATTAGTTTGTGTTAATGCCAAATGTAAAATCTACTTGCAAGTGCAAAGGCTACAAATGAATTCTACCAAATAATTTATTCTAAGAAAAAAATATTATATTGTCAATTATGTTTAATATTCCTTATTCTAGTTGTGCTCCCTAATTGACAAAGACATTGACTTCCTTATTTAGGTTTCTCTTGACGTGGAAGAATTCAATATGATCACATTTGTCCGTAGCTAGCATTATTCGATGTAGATTTGTGCGGAGTAACTACTCATTATTTACTTGAAGTTTAATCACTTGTTGGATGACTATCATAGAGTCTCCAAAAAGTGATAATTGGTGAAGACTTCTAGACGAAGCCATTTTCAAAACCCTCCAAAGCACAAGAAATTCAACTTGATTATTTGTTGAGATTTTTAGCACCTAGAAAAATTGAATCACTCTTTCTTCTTGGGGGCCAAATGATATGGATAATGTTACATGATATGTATATGAGGTAAATATATAGGGTATATTGTGCATTATCAAACTCATTAATATATATGGTCATGCCACATAGTGTGACAAATGAGAAGAAAATGATCCTTTGGGAACTAATAAGGATGTTGGCAACCAAAGAGAGGTTGAACTTTAACAACAACTAAGGTGAAGAGATATTAAATTATAATTCCATATTTAAAATATAATTTTAATGCTATATTTGCTAACAAACTAAATTGCATGATAATTAACAATAAACTATATTCAAATGTATGTAGAGATGGATGGTATGAAAGATCTTTCAAAGAAATTTGAATATTTTCTTCTTTTTTTTAAGAATTCGTTTGTAGGTAATTTCTGTACAGGGTTAAAACCTACAATTTTCTATTAATCAAGGAATTAGGGCATGGAGATATGGGATGCCTGAGTAACTAGTGTTTTGAGTGCAACAACTTTCTACTCATAGTGATGTTGGGATTAGTCAAGAAGGTAGATGTATGTATGAGTCTTCTTTCTGTAAATGTGATGTGTAAGGGAAAAAAGGACATCGAGGAGGGAAAGGGAATTATTCTTCTCTTGGATTTCCATGGTAAATTGGATGTGAGGATAGTTATTAAGATGGGTAAGGAAAGAGTCCAAAGCAAGGTGGCCATGAGGCCAAATTAGAAAGGTGTCGTCCACAAAAGGAATACAAAATTTGGGTTTAAGGGGAGAGGAATTCAAGGTGGTCTTTTCATATTGTTCCATTTTTAAGAGGTTGAACACCACTAGAGATGGAGAGGAGCCCATGAAAGTTTCTTCAGTTTGTTCATAGCAACCTCCTTTGAAAGAGAAAAAAGGTAAGCAGATAAAGGCAATTCCTCCATTGTCATGGACACACTAGCCCATGAATCTAAACTTCTTAATCCCCTTTTCACCATCACCTTATAAAACCCTCTCCAAAGCCACATTACCTTTATCACCTTCACGATTACAAAAACCATTAAATTCTTCTCCATTAACCATTCTTTCCAAAAACATCTTGTCACCCACAATCCCTAGATCCCTATAATATCTAGGCAACCTAGATTACACAATAAAGATATCGCTCTGGCCCACAGTGAGCACTATTGTAACCCCCACCCATGCTCTTACTAAGTTCCTTACCAACAAACTCCAAACCTTTGTTTGTTGACCCATCCCTTTATTAAAGATTCTGTTAATTTCATCTAAAAACAAACCTTTTCATCTCAATGATAATTATGTAATGGTTAGTTTTGATGTGGTATCTTTATTTACCAAAATTATTTCCCTTAAGGTCCTTAGCATTATATTTTATCTTGTGGATCAAGAAACCCTTAACCTCATCAATCCTTTGTATTTCCTTCACTTTTCTCTCTTTCAAAGGAGTATGCTATGAACAAATTGAAGGAACCACCATGGGGTCCTTTCTTTCCTTGGTGGTGTCCAAACTCTTTATGGTTTGTACTCTTGCCATGTTAGTTATCAAGTATACATGAGGCCATTTTGCATTTCAATTTGTTTCTATTTCAAAAGTGAAAACTATCCATTATTCTATATGCGAGGTCCTAAGCTGTGTCTTTAGTGAGCTACTTTAAAACCTCAAGTCCTTTGTTATTTGTTGTTGGACTTGTCAATCAATTTGCTTTTATTTTTAAGCCCAACCCCAAATGGTCCATTTCCAAATTGAAAAATATTGTATTTGTTCCTTACTATGATGAAACGTCTAAGAGTATCCGTAATGATTTCTCTATTCTAGTGTCATGGAGAAATCTGAATTTTTATGTAGGCATAAACACGACAAACCTGTCAAGGGCCATTTTGCCGACATAAGGAAGCAATTTGTAGTGGCTAACCTTCTAGGCCAGTTATAATGTTGTCTAACATATTACAAAAGGCAACTTTAAAAGGATACATAGTATTAATTTCCTAGCTAAACAGTATCAAAGTTGGTAAATTTATGTTTGTAAAAGTTGACATACATTGCAAACCCAAGACAGATTAGTTTGTGTTAATGCCAAATGTAAAATCTACTTGCAAGTGCAAAGGCTACAAATGAATTCTACCAAATAATTTATTCTAAGAAAAAAATATTATATTGTCAATTATGTTTAATATTAATTGACAAAGACATTGACTTCCTTATTTAGGTTTCTCTTGACATGGAAGAATTCAATATGATCACATTTGTCCGTAGCTAGCATTATTCGATGTAGATATGTGCGGAGTAACTACTCATTATTTACTTGAAGTTTAATCACTTGTTGGATGACTATCATAGAGTATCCAAAAAGTGATAATTGGCGAAGACTTCTAGACGAAGCCATTTTCAAAACCCTCCAAAGCACAAGAAATTCAACTTGATTATTTGTTGAGATTTTAAGCACCTAGAAAAATTGAATCACTCTTTCTTCTTGGGGGCCAAATGATATGGATAATGTTACATGATATGTATATGAGGTAAATATATAGGGTATATTGTGCATTATCAAACTCATTAATATATATGGTCATGCCACATAGTGTGACAAATGAGAAGAAAATGATCCTTTGGGAACTAATAAGGATGTTGGCAACCAAAGAGAGGTTGAACTTTAACAACAACTAAGGTGAAGAGACATTAAATTATAATTCCATATTTAAAATATAATTTTAATGCTATATTTGCTAACAAACTAAATTGCATGATAATTAACAATAAACTATATTCAAATGTATGTAGAGATGGATGGTATGAAAGATCTTTCAAAGAAATTTGAATATTTTCTTCTTTTTTTTAAGAATGCGTTTGTAGGTAATTTTTGTACAGGGTTAAAACCTACAGTTTTCTATTAATCAAGGAATTAGGGCATGGAGATATGAGATGCCTGAGTAACTAGTGTTTTGAGGGCAACAACTTTCTACTCATAGTGATGTTGGGATTAGTCAAGAAGGTAGATGTATGTATGAGTCTTCTTTCTGTAAATGTGATGTGTAAGGGAAAAAAGGACATCGAGGAGGGAAAGGGAATTATTCTTCTCTTGGATTTCCATGGTAAATTGGATGTTAGGATAGTTATTAAGATGGGTAAGGAAAGAGTCCAAAGCAAGGTGGCCATGAGGCCAAATTAGAAAGGTGTCGTCCACAAAAGGAATACAAAATTTGGGTTTAAGGGGAGAGGAATTCAAGGTGGTCTTTTCATATTGTTCCATATTTAAGAGGTTGACCACCACTAGAGATGGAGAGGAGCCCATGAAAGTTTCTTCAGTTTGTTCATAGCAACCTACTTTGAAAGAGAAAAAAGGTAAGCAGATAAAGGCAATTCCTCCATTGTCATGGACACACTAGCCCATGAATCTAAACTTCTTAATCCTATTTTCACCATCACATTATAAAACCCTCTCCAAAGCCACATTACCTTTATCACCTTCACGATTACAAAAACCATTAAATTCTTCTCCATTAACCATTCTTTCCAAAAACATCTTGTCACCCACAATCCCTAGATCCCTATAATATCTAGGCAACCTAGATTACACAATAAAGATATCGCTCTGGCCCACGGTGAGCACTATTGTAACCCCCACCCATGCTCTTACTAAGCTCCTTACCAACAAACTCCAAACCTTTGTTGGTTGACCCATCCCTTTATTAAAGATTCTGTTAATTTCATCTAAAAACAAACCTTTTCATCTCAATGATAATTATGTAATGGCTAGTTTTGATGTGGTATCTTTATTTACCAAAATTCTTGCCCTTAAGGTCCTTAGCGTTATATTTTATCTTGTGGATCAAGAAACCCTTAACCTCATCAATCCTTTGTATTTCCTTCACTTTTCTCTTTTTCAAAGGAGTATGCTATGAACAAATTGAAGGAACCACCATGGGGTCCTTTCTTTCTTTGGTGGTGTCCAACCTCTTTATGGTTTGTACTCTTGCCATGTTAGTTATCAAGTATACATGAGGCCATTTTGCATTTCAATTTGTTTCTATTTCAAAAGTGAAAACTATCCATTATTCTATATGCGAGGTCCTAAGCTGTGTCTTTAGTGAGCTACTTTAAAACCTCAAGTCCTTTGTTATTTGTTGTTGGACTTGTCAATCAATTTGCTTTTATTTTTAAGCCCAACCCCAAATGGTCCATTTCCAAATTGAAAAATATTGTATTTGTTCCTTACTATGATGAAACGTCTAAGAGTATCCGTAATGATTTCTCTATTCTAGTGTCATGGAGAAATCTGAATTTTTATGTAGGCTTAAACATGACCTTGGTTACAATAGTGTGTGACATGAAAAAACAGCCGATCTTCTAAAAAATGGTGAATACTTTTGGCATTTTTAAGGAGGATTGGAACTGTTGTACAGTTGTGTGTGTGATGGTAAAGGTTTTTGAAAAGAGACCATGTTTGGAAAAATGGCCAATGACTTTTGGCATTTTAAAGAGTATTGGAGCTATTTTTTCATTTTGGTGTGCAAATATTGCGTTCATGGTTAGGTGTTCGTTCAAAGTGTTTGGTGGCTTCTGACTTCTCAGATATATCTGCTAATAACCACGTAATGAAATGAATATCGACCATTTGGTCGACTGGATATTATTAAATATAATAAGGACTTGCAGACCAAATGGACATTCATTGCGAGCAAATAGAAGAATAAACTTATGTTCAAACCACCATATATGTGTGTGTTTCTATATCGTTTCAGGTAACATGCAGCACCACCATCTCCATATAAAATCTCCAGCCGATATGAATCGCAACTCAAGGTGTAGCAGTCAGGGAGGTCGATGGCAAAGAAATACAGAATGGAGTTACATATTTGTAAGATTGTAAAATGGAATGGGAGCTCTTATTAAGCAAATGAACAGGCAAAGTTGGCGCAGATATCTTCATGTGAGAAGCAAAGAAAATGGCAAGAAAAAGTTGTCAAGACAATATAATTCGAACATAGACAATTGTTTTTGAGACCATGACAATCATCTTAATATAAAACTAGCTTGGACCAATCAGAAATCACAAATATAATGTTATACAGATTATTTCTTAATATGTGTTTGTGCTTTCAGACTTTTAAATTTCAACCATACTAAGCAATAAGATTTCTCATATTATAATCTAGAAAATATAAATCGACGGGGTGCTCCAGTTTCGAACTGCAGACCTGTCCGAAGAGTTTGGATTCTTCTTCAGCGAACGCGGAGCTGCGGGCTTCTCCGGTGCTGGGCAGGTGCTCACCTCCTCCTGCTCGGAGTCGGACGGGGAGGCAGAAGGAGAGAAGAGCGCTGGCGTCCGGCACAGTTTACGCACCCAGAAACAATGCCCCGGTGACGATCACAGAGCTGCTGCTGCTATCACGCGAGCGAGAGGATTTTCTCTGGCCATTGCAAAAGAAGCCATGTCTTCACAACAGATCAAACAAAGACATATAAAAACATTGTGCAAAATACCCAACCTAAATAAAAATTCGAAACCCTGGAATCACATGCGTCGAGACGTTGTGGGATTAGAAATCTTTAAATGACACGACATCTATCTGTTAGAGCAGGATATATGATTAAGATTTTCTTTTCGTATGGATCATTGCGCTTCGCATGGCTCAATTCAAATCAACGGCTAACGATTACTCAATCGTCTAACAACAAAATCAAATGGCACATATTTTGACACAATAGCAGTTTGGGGAGTTTATTTCAGAGGGAAACGCCTTACGGCGTAATTAATGTTGGAAATTCATTATCGTGTACCACCATATCCCTAAAGTCTTCGTATAATGTATCAAGTACTTAAAGCCCAAATTATTAAGTTTCATATGATTATGATAATTGATCTGGTCTTTGTGCTTACAAATCATATGTAATAGGTTAATAATCATAATGTTCTTTTTGCCATAAATATGTAATGTTTGGGGTCAATACAATAAAATAAAATAAAAAATCTTATTTCTGTTATAATGTTTATTAGATAGATGTGTTACATAAGCATTTTGTGAACACCTATATGATGAGAGGGTGTGATCTCTTTATGGTTCTTCTATTCATGTATTCGTATTTTGAGCATATTCTAATTTCATGTATTCTTATTTTGAGCATACTCTAATTTTATCTAATGTTCATTCCACATCTCATAAAAAAAAATTCATGTATTCGTATTTTGAGCATATTCTAATTTCATGTATTCTTATTTTGAGCATACTCTAATTTTATCTAATGTTCATTCCACATCTCATAAGAAAATAAATGTTATTGAATGTTATTGGATGCCGTGCATGCCTTATATATATGAGCAAAAGTGAAATAAAAATTGTCAAATTTGATACCAAAAATATTAGAATATATTTAAGATTTACATTAATTACAAAAGTGTTTAACTATTTTGATCAATTTTTAAATATATGTGTATGAGTATATGTATACATATATTACGGCCGGGGCGGTTGGTTTGCACGCCACCCGGCCGAGTTCGAATCCTGGAGCTGCGCGATGATGCAGCGTATGTGGAGCTGTGCGATGATGCAATGTATTCCGTATGTGGAGCTGCGCGATGATGCAATGTATTCCGTCTGATGACATATGGTTGTTGTCAGTGTGATTTGACACATATATGTACAAAAAGAGGGCCCATAATGCTTCTAAAGGGAACTAGGCGCTCCCATATAAAAAAATGCAGTAGTCTATAACGCGACTTTTTGAAAGTCTTTCCGGCGGATTTTTCCGGTCAAAATCCGGCAGCAATTTATTGGAATCCCAGGTTTGATAGCTGGTTTTTGTACAATCAATGGCTCCCAGGGGTTTTTCAGGGTGCTGAATCCAAATACGCAGTTAAAAAACCATTTTAACTGCTAAAAATCAAGATTTAACCTCATTTCTTCCGCCGGATTCCGTCACCGGAATTTCCAAAAAGTCGCATATAGACAACTCCTAAAAATAGATATAAGAAATTATAATAATAAAATATAAAGATAATATTTCAAATTATTAAATATAGATATAATTTTAAATATAATTAAAAATTAAAACAAAAATTAAAATCATGAAAAATAAATTTTTAAAAAAATAAATAATAAAAAAATAAACATAATAAAGTAAAAATGAAATATTTCAAATTAATTTAAAATATAGATATAAGATTTTTTTAATATATCAATTTAAAAACAAAAAATAAAAATATATATATAATATATATAATAATATATAATAAAATATATATATATATTTAAAATTAATAATTTTTTAGTTAACGTATTGAAAATTAAAATGATAGGATTATTAATCTCTTTTTTAAGAGTAAGATGGAAAATTTGTTGAAAATTAAAATGATAAGATTATTAATCTCTTTTTTAGAGTAAGATGGAAAATTTGTCTAAAATGAAGCTACTATGATATACAAATATCTTTTTTGGCTAAGATAAATGTGTAGATAATTATAGGAAACAAGTCTAAATAATTATAAGGAACAATCAAATATATCTCATCACAAAAAAACACATTAAATCTTAATATTATTTTGTAAGCAAAAAAATAACTTATTATAATGAAAAAACATATAATTAATATAATTATTAAACTTAAAAAAAATTATAATATTTAAAAATATACTAATCAGATTTTTCATATACATATAAAAAACAAAAAAATATTACTAATGATTTATTTACCCCATAGAGATGAGGTTTTTTCTTGCTCATTAGGGTTGGGACATGAAAGGGTTCCTTTATTATATAAGGAAGCATCTAATGCTTAGGAAATGGGTGATGGATAATGAAGGGAGTATAGCTCATGCTAGGACTTTTCCCACATGCTACTTATTTTCCTAGCCATGATTTTCATTTTAAACTTTTATTTTTTTTTATTGTGTTTCATATTATGATTTTAACTTTATTTTAGCTGCATCAACCTGCTAAGGAATTTTTTTTCAGCCCTGACTCAAGTATGTGGATGTGAGGATGCCAAATCCCAATTAACTAATGAAAACAAACCTGAAATATGGATGTGGCATCAAGGGAATGATGGAAGGTGCTAAGTATATAATGGTTATGGACACATAACTTCAATCTAATCTTACATGCATGCATCAATTATGAGTGAATCTTCACTTTATTGGTTGATCAGTGTTGGTTACATCCCACTACTACATGTTACACCCCACTACTAGATCTCCCACTAATTCCTCCATTAGTTGGGAAAAGTTTAACTGAATTTAACTTAGTTAAATTGAATTAAATAATTACAACTCAAAATAAACTCAACCAGGGCTCCTAAAAAGTAGGAAACACACTACATGACTCTAGTTAGACTCCCAAATCAAATTAACTTGAGTCAACTAAGTAAAAAACTAGTGAACTGTTACAAGTTGTCACGAGATGTGGAATTACAATCTAATTCCTAATTTAATTCAAGGACAAAATTAAATTAAGATTCTCTTATTGCATTTTCAACACAGATAATATGAATAAATGCTTAGAATAAGAGGGAAAACCCTAATTTTCACTTAATAAACCCTAGCTATATTTTTTTTATGATTGGAGAAATTGAATACCGGAAGCTACCTAGGAGGTCTCCTATGAATTTTAAAGAAGATAAAATTAACATGAAACAATCAAACAAGATTTACCATAAATAATATACATTTAGACATAGAATAAGAAAATCCCTAACATTATTTTTTCACATGCAAAAAAATGTGCAATTAAACTTACAAAATTTCCAAGAAATAACCTTCTTTCAATCCCAAAGAGATATCTCCAAGACAAAAATCATTTTCAAAAAATCGCATCTCTACAAGTAGTGAGTTACACTAGGGTAAGTCGAGCAAATGATGGCAAGAAAAGAGAATGGAGTGATCGTCTATTTATATGAGGTTAATCACTTCCATTTATCTAAAATCCCTATGAAAAGTTTGATATAAATTCAATAAGCATCACTAATAATTTATTTTAATCTATTTTTCAAATAAACACAAAATTAATCTATATAGCAGTATTATTCTATTTAACTAAACAAAAAAATATCTATCACTAATTTATTTTATTTAACTAAAGGAGAAAATATCTATCACTAATTTCAAAGATGATGTTTGCCTAGTAAATTTTCACAAGATCTTCCCAATTGGCCTTTGATCACATCTTCATTCTGATGGCTTCGTCAATCGGGCCATCGTAGTTCGGAAGAGGGATAGATTGAAAATAAAATCTACATTTTTTTTTTATTGATTAATGCAAATCAGCGATACACAATTTAATCAAAACCAATGTTTTTTTAAGGTAATCCACAGTAACTGACCACATAGTCATAATATCACCTTTTAGCACATTTAAATTTAGTTTTAAATATTGATTTTTTTAACATTTGGTTTTAGTTAATATGATTTTAATTTATTTAAATATAATTTTAGTTTTATTTTGATTTTAAGATGTAAGCATGATATTTATGACAATTAGGGAGTTTTCATGGTGACCAAAATTTATGGGTGACATGAGACACGTGTTAAGAACCTTGAAATAAGAGTCACAAATTTTTAAGCCATTCAAACTTTAACAAATTATTATTTTTTAATTAAAATTAAAAATACTTTAATGATTTATAAAGTTAAACATTAGAAGTTGTCATGGTCAATGCTAAACTAATAGTGGTCAACAAACAAATCGATTGCTAGAGTCATGCCTCGGCAAGGACTAATAAGAAAATGTAGATATTGAAGGCTTTGTTAACATGTGATAATTTTATTAAAATACCACAAAGGCAATGAAGCCACTTCACTTTGTTTATAGGCCACTAGGAACATAACAATTTAGCGTGATTGCATCTATTGCTTATAATTTAGGCTAAGATGTTTATGATTTGGAGCTTCCGAGATAGAAAAGCACGAAACTAAAGGAAATTACTCATCAAAACCATGACATATGTTATTTTTAATGAGGATTGTTCATAACACATGGATTCAAGAGGGATTCACAAAGACAAGGTTTCTAAGTTTCTTGGGGAATATTTCAGTAAGTGACACATAAAATGGTGCACACATGTAGAACGGTAGGATATTTATGTAGGGGTGGTCTATGTAATGAATTTAAAATTGTGGAAGGCTACATTATGGAAGAGTACACTATATCAAGGAATAGGTAAGAACTGACTAGAATAGAGGTAATTTTAGTCTTTAGATACCAAAAAAAGGTATTGTGAGATATGTAGAAAATCCTTGAAACCTTGCGACTACTGATGAAAGCAAACTGATCACAAAAGACACAAAATTTTTCTACCAATAGTTGTGGAAAGAAAACAATGAATAGAAACACAATCATGCATAGAACACAAAATATATATGGGGAACCCAACTGAGGAAAACCCCTCTTGCTTTTATTGAATCAACTGAGCAATTTTATCTATTACGTAGAATCTACTTCAAGCTTGAAGCTCCCTGCAATATTGATCAACTCTAACTAAAGGCTTGCCCAACACTTAGGCAAATAAGGCATGCTAGGAGCTTCTATTTCCTAACGCAAATTTGCCCCTAAAAATAGGAATTTCTCTTATTTCCTTGCGCAATTCCCAAGGGAAATTGCCCTGCTCAATCCTCATACTGATCAACTCTACCTAAAGGCTTGCCCAACACTTAGGCAAATAAGGCATGCTAGGAGCTTCTATTTCCTAGCGCAAATTTGCCCCTAAAAATAGGAATTTCTCTTATTTCCTTGTGCAATTCCAAAGAGAAATTTCCTTGCTCAATCCTCAAGCCTTGCACACAAAAAATTGTGTACCATAAATAAATACATTTGTGACTTCATTCAATCTCAATAGGCAATTTAAATCGCATGACCTACTAGGGCTAAATTTAGCAGTTGCTACTGTTAACTGAGAGTAAGTTGAGTTAGCAAAAAGTCAACTACTCAACTAAACTCAAGTCTATCTCTATTCTAGAACTAGAGATCAATTAACTAACATGTATTAGATTTAACTCCACTAGATATTTAATTTTAGGCATCAACTAGTCCACAACTCACTTCATGCCATCTAACTTAGTGATAGGCCACATCACACATTTAATTGAAAGCTATCTCAAGTAACTATGAGATTAAATTCAAATTAGCATCTTTGACTAAGGCACAAGTCAAAGAAGCCATTCCTTGCTACATTTTCAACACTCCCTCTTAGCGAGGAAGAGATTCTTGGAAGAACCTTGTCCACCGAGATCTGTCTTCAACTCTACCAAGTTCATTGTTGCTGCAATTTATCCCTCTGAACAAGAAGACTTCTTTACTTTCTTCTACGGAACTTGCTTTGAAGACCCATTCTTTCCCACCATGCTTTGTGATTTCACCACTTTAGTCATAATTTCTATGTACCCTGTGTACATGGGTGTTTGCTTCTTGATATTGGGAGACTCAACTCTCTTTTGTGTTCCCTTAAGCAAATCCTCTACCCACTTGAGTTGAACTTTCCATACACTGGAAGCCTTTGACTGAGTGAATTCCTCCACTCGCCCTAGGCTATGGTCCTCATCATCATCTTGCTGGTCAACCCAACTGCCAACTAGCTTATAATGAAACTAAGATACTGGTTGAGGCTCCATCTTGAGAGCTCTATCATGCTCTCACTCAACCACCACATCTCTACTCTAAGAATTCTTTGCCTTGTTGCTCAAGGTTGCACATGCATCAACCTCCAATTTGTAGAGGTTCTCGATCCTGACACCAATTTGCTTGACTTGTCCTAAATCAGAATGCTTGAGATAGGCCTTCCCTTTAATGAACATTACATCATACCCTTTGTCTTCAAGGATTGCTAGTAAGACAAGGTTTTTCTTCAATGTTGGGACATACATCACATTCTTGAGATGGAGGGAACGAGACTCCCTCTTAAAGCTCGTTGTACCAACTCCTTGAAGCCCCTGAGTCAATGTACCACACACTACCTCAATTTGAGCATTCCATGCAAGTTATTAAAGAGAAATCCAATTCGAATTGAGAAGGGAGTGCTTCTCGTCCTGCGATTGTTGCAACATGCTTGTTGGATTTCTTGTTTGGACATTTTGTAGCATAGTGTCCAAATTCATGACAATGAAAGCACTTGATCTTGCTAAGATCGTTCTTTTTCTTGCCTCCATTATGACTAGATTTGGTCTTGTCGTGGACCTTCTTTCCCTTGGATTTCTTCCCTTTGCTAGCAAAGGAAAATTTCTCTTCATCATATGTCCTAGCTGAGACCCCATCCCTTGTGTTCCTCCTTATCTCTTCCTACACAATATTTGACCACCGTCTCTCCTAATCAAGGAGCTTACATCTGTCATTCACAACATCCTGGAAACTATGCCAGGATTTGGGAAGCTCAATAAGAGCAAGGCTCACAAGATTTACTGGTGGAACTGTCTCTCTAACACCTCCAAGTTCAACCCTCACTTGAGCAAACCTGGATAGATATCCAACAATGGACTCATTTTTTCCCATTCAAGCATTCATCAATTTGTCCTTCGAAGCGAGTTTTCTGGCATCACCATTGCTTTCAAATAGATCAATAAGGGCCTTCCACATATGGAGTGGTGTTTCCTTCCCATGCAACTTTGGAACAATATGGTATCTAACTCCTTTTAGGATCATCCTCCTAGCTTTGGCAATGTCCTTATGATTTGAATCTTGGGGGGAGGCCCCCAAGATCTAAAAAGTTAAAATGCTAGAAGAAAAAAAGGAGAACACAAAGTAAACAAAACCACCAAGAAACTTTTTATTAAAATAGAGAATAATTGTAAAAACAACATTGTGGTGGACAAAATGTCCTTTTACAAAATGTGACTTATTACTTATAGTAATTTTTAGTTTCAATATCATGGGTAAATTCCATGGGTGGGTAAATACCATGGGTAAATGCCACTTACAATACCATGGGTGGATGCCACTTACAATACCATGGGTAGATTCCATGGGTGGATGAATGCCATGGGTGGATGAATACCATGGGTGGATAAATACCACGGTGGATGTCACTTACAATAACATGGGTATATTCTATATGTGGATGAATACCATGGGTGGATAAATACCATGGGTGAATGAATACCATGGTAGATGCCACTTTCCATTCAGATCATTCCTCCACCCTTAAGAAGTAATGGTCTCCATTGTGTGAAGTTCCCTCCTAAGAAGCCTTTGTTGAATATGAAGAGTCACTAAAGAGAAGAGTTTTGTGTGGTTAACCCATAACCATGATGAATGAAGATATGAGGATAGAGATACCATGTAATGTTTCTGACCAACTGTGATAGAGACAGTGTGCGACCTATCAAATGGAATTCGATGAAGTGTGGGTTTGTGGATGACCTATAACCATGACAAAAGAAGATCTGAGGATAGAAATACCCTGTGATGCTTGTGACCAACTGTAATACTAACAATGTATGACCTAGCAAATGGACTTCGATGACAAGGATTTTGTGCATTTGACTAATAATTGTGATGTTGATTGTTGATGAAGTAACATGTGCCTACATAACCTGGGGTGGGAGGTTACGTCTCCAAAGAACCCAAGCCGAACGATGCTATGCTGAAACTAATGAATGTGAAGCAAGGGCCTACTAAAGCGGGGTGGTAGGGCACGTCTCCAAAGCAAACCCACTCTGAATGTTACTCCAAATGTTAAAACTCATGGATTTTGGGTGGGGTACAGAACCAAACCATACCATAGATATATCTAAACTATAAATGTTTTGCAAACTTGTAACAAAAGTGGCCATGGGTGTTGTAGCTTCTCCTATCCAATGAGATGTTGTAAATACTTTTTTCACATTATAGACCTCTTTCTACATCTTTGCTGATAACTTCTGCTACAGGTGATGAAATCAAACTCCGTCAAACACCCATTTGAGGTATTGAAGATATATTTCCATTGATATAAGATACTTGAAATTTCATGAACTGTGGAGTTAGAAAATGATTCCAGAAACTAATGATACACTCGACTGTGCAACGTTCTATACATGTGTAACTTCAATTGCTCATATCTCTCAAACCGGGAGACGAAATAAAATTCAGTAAAAAACCCATTTGAGATAACAAAAAATAATTTCAAATGAGATATTTTTCAACTTCTAAAATTCTCAATGGAGGTAGTAGCAATTGCATGAATTTTTTTGAAGATTGTTGCAAAACTTTGAAATTGAAATATGTTGCAAACCCTCATTCCCTATTGGGTGCAACCTAACTTGGCTAGATTTTGGGTAAGGAAGCTGATTTTTGGGGATAAAATGTGCAATACAAAGTGAAGTAGACTGTGCAACGAATGAGGACTGCACAAAGAACCTACCGCATCATATAGGGGCTTTGCGGCGAAGCCCCTCCTTTTTTGTTTAAGTATATAATTGTAAAAGTTGAATGGTTTTGGACCATAGTCCCTTGTATTTTGGAAACCATGGTATGTGGTCCATGGTATTGAAGCAATGTAATCCCTCAATGTAATAGTATATAGGGATGAATAATAAAGAAGGAAGGTAATGATGATTAGAACCAATCTGTGTTTATGGTTTGATTCTTTGTGATTGGGTTTTGGCGAAGGAAAGCCTCTGCATTTGAGTGCGCAGAGGCCTAACTCTGTAGCTGAGTGTGAAGACGACCTGCAGCTAAGTTCGTAGGTCAAGAACTATTTGTTGTACAAATTCTATATTATAAACAACAATTTTTGTGGATGTAGTCCCAAATTGGGATGAACCACGGTAAAATATGTGTCTACATGTGTTTATTTGCTTATTGTCTACACTTTATTTTAGTATTGTAAAGTTTATGATATGTGTAAGTAATCAATGTAATTTTGCAAAGTAAAGTATAAGTGCGAAGTAGTATATAAGTGTTAAACATAAGAGAATACAACAATTCCACAACGTAATATCCCAGGCTGCAGAAACCTAATTCTGCAACCTCCCATAATCAGTGTGAAGTAGTATATACGTGTTAAACATAAGAGAATACAACAATTCCACAACGTAATATCCCAGGCTGCAAAAACCTGATTTTGCAACCTCCCATAATCACTTCGGATGAGACTGGAATATGCTTGCAGGACGTTGTTGAGAGGGTGGTTGAGGGTTTTGTTGGTGCATAGTACATTTTGAACCTGGGTCTAGCCCATCTAAGCCAACATTCCCAAGGATTCGTAACCTGAATCTGATACCACTGATCCGGATCTTTGGGGGAGGTCCCCAAGATCTGAAAAGTTAAAATGCCAGAAGAAAAAAATAGAACACGCAATAAAAAAAACCACCAAGAACCTTTTTATTAAAATAGAGAATAATTGTAAAAGCTACATTGTGGTGGCTAATATCTCCTTTTACAAAATGTGACTTGTTACTTATAGTACTTTTTAGTTACAATACCACGGATGAATTTCATGGGTGGGTAAATACCATGGGTGAATGAATATTATGGGTAGATGCCACTTACAATACCATGGGTGGATAAATAATATGGGTGGATGCCATTTACATTACCATGTGTAGAGTCCATGGGTGGATGAATACCATGTGTGGATGCCAATTACAATACCATGGGTAGAGTCCATGGGTGGATGAATACCATGGGCGGATGAATACCATGGGTGGATAAATACCATGGGTGAATGAATACCATGGGTATATGCCACTTTCCATTGAGATCACCTTCCTCCATTGAGTCAGTTGCTATGCATATGATGTAGGAGGTTTAGGAATATCAATCTTGATGTATTCGAAAACCCCATTATCATCTAACACAACCTCCATTTTGTCCTTCCATGCACATAAATTTGAAGTCCCTTCTAGGGCATGCTCTGTCCTTAAACCATAAAAAGACATGATTTTTACACTTGTAAAATCCCTGCACCGACTAGTCTTCTCTTCAATGCGCTTTGAATATGATCAAAGAACTTAGTCTCTATCTTGTTTTCAACTCTGATACCTTGTTGAAAATCCTTGAAACCTTGCAACTGCTAACCAGAGAAAACTTATCAGAAAAGGCACAAGATTTCACTACCAAAAAATTGTGGAAAGAAAACAATGAATAGAAACACAATCATACATAGAATACAAAATATATGCGGGGAACCCAACTGGGAAAAACCCCTCTTGCTTGTATTGAATCAACTAAGCAATCTGATTTATTATATAGAATCTGCTTCAAGCCTAAAGCTCCTTGCAACATTGGTCAACTCTACCTCAAGGCTTGCCCAACACTTAGGAAAATAAGGCATACTAGGAGATCTTATTTCCTAGTGCAAATATGTCCCTAAAAAGTACGAATTTCTCCTATTTCTTTTTTGTAATTCCCAAGAGAAATTTCCTTGCTTGATCCTCAAGCCTTGCACACAAAATCATGTGTACCATAAATAAATACATTTGCCTATTCATTCAAACTCAGTAGGCAATTTGAATTGTGTGACCTCCCAAGCCTAAATTTAACAGGAAAGTAAATTAACATAACTCAACTAAACTCCAATTTATCTCTATTCAAACACAACTCTATTATTAAACTCAACATAAACTAAAAAGTAAATAATTGGTAAATTAAAAAATAAACAATTGATAAATTAAAAAGTAAACAATGTATCTGAAAGTTGGTTGTTGAAATTTGTAAAAAAGTGAGATACATTTATATATGTGTTGAGATGAAATTTAAATGATGAAAAAAACATAAATTAAAAAATAAACAATGCATAAATTAAAAAGTAAACCATGTATTGAAGTAAACAATGTATTGAAGTTAGTAAACGCTGAGATATATTTATGTGTATGTGATGGAGAAAAACAAAAACTTTTTCCACAAACAACAAATTTTCAAGCTATTCGAACACATTTTTTCAACCTATTTCTTCACTTACTTAAAAGCCAATATGAAATTTAGTCTAGACCAATGGTGATAATCGAATCATATCAATTAGACACATATTAATCATTTTTAATAACTATTAAATTTACATATCAAGAATACTTTTATAAAAATGATAAATATTAATGAGAATAAATTGGTTTCTCATTTTATATGTGATATCACAAATTATTTTTGAAATTAAAATTTTTCATTTTTATAGGTGGTTTTGACCAATTGAATATTTTGTTTATTTACATATTTCAATTCAAAAAATTTATTAACTGCCAAAAAAACCAATATGATAAATAAAAATTATGAAATAAAGTTCCAATAAAAATCTTATCAAAATCTGTGCCAACTGATTGAGGGTTCTAAGATGATCAGATACATTGAATATAAACAAAGCCACACAATAGGAAATCATTTTCAAAACTATTCAAAATATTGAGGGTTCTAAGATGATCAGATACATTGAATATAAACAAAGCCACACAATAAGAAATCATTTTCAAAACTATTAAAAATATCCAAAATCAAAGCAAAACAAATAATAACACTGGGTGGAGAGGAGCACATTGGACTCTGAGAGCTTCCACTAATTCATTTTGATTGAAAGCCAACTCATGCGTAATACTTTCCTGGACAATTAGGCTAAACTGCTCTAAGCAACAATTATTTTATGGCAACATGGGTCAGATATGAGGAACCTTGGAATCTTGAAATAAGAAAGATGAAATGCTAACCAATTATTTTTTAAATTAAAATAAAAAAATAATTTAAATAATTTATAAAATTAAATATTAGAAATTTGTATTGGTTAATGTTAAAATAATAATGGTTAATGCTAGAGAATACTTGGCGAGGTAAAGATTAATAAAACAACTAAAACTTATATATGTATTATGTCAAATATATTATATCTATTATTTTATAATGAGTTGTTTTCATTGTTATTTTTTGGAAGGTTTTCTGGTTTAATTTTTTTTAAATCGGGCAGAAATTTATTGAAATCACAAGCTTGATGAGTAACTCTTGCACAATCAAAATGCCTTAAAAATTTGTCAAAATATTGAATCCGTATATAAAATAAAAAATAAGTTTAAATAACACAAATCAAAATTTCACCTCAAATTTATTTTCTCAAAAAATCTAAAAAACCATAGTAAAAACAACTCATTTTATAATATATATATATATAAAATTAAAAACGTTGGGCCATGGAGATAAAAATAATATATAGGGATACTCTTCGAGAAGAAGTTACAGTTTTTCGCCCATCACTTGTTCCGTTCCTTAAGCGTTGGGCATATCAGCTTTGTCACATTTCCAGGCGGATAAGCACAATTATCCATCAAAAAGAACATATTATGATAAGTGTGAATTTCGCGAAATGGCTTCTGCCACGAGGATTATAATGAGTTAATGGCCACTTACGAAAATGTTAGAATATGCGTCTAGAGATTCTCGAGAGATATTTTTAGAAATAAATTATTATATTTTTTAAAATTATATATCTATATTTAAAATATAATAGAAAAATAGTTTTCAAATTATTAAAGGTAAAGGTTCTAGAAATGTCTTTTTTTTAAATGATTAAATACGATAGAAAAAAGAGTTGGAATTTTTAAGGTTATTAAAAATGGTAAAATTTTGAATTAATGGAAAATAATTTTATATTATCAAGAATATTTAGGTTAAAAAAAATAGTGTTTATTTTTAATTTATTTTATAAAATTAATTAATCAATTTTATAGATAAGTTTTAGGGTTAGTTTTTTCTTTTCCTTGAAGACACTATGTTAAAAAGAGGTCAAGGGTCATTTCTTTCTAGGTTTGGTTAATAAACCAACTTGAGGTGGGCATAACCACCAGTAATCTTCAATGTACACGAATCACACAAAAAAATAAAAAATTACTTGATAAAAAAATTATAAATTCTTATAATATTTATTATGTGGAGTGTGAATTTAGCAAATTGGCTTCTACGATTATAAATGGCTGAGTATTACTTAGAAAAATGTTCCAATTTTTGTGTAGAGATTATGGAGAGATATTTTTAGAAAATAAGTAAAAAATGAAAGATTATGGAGCGATAATTTAATATAGGAATTAAAAAAGAAAATAGAAAGAAAACAAAATTGTAAGTATGCTAACAATACTTAATTTTTTTAGATTTTTTTTTTCTAAGTATGATTAGTCTATTAACAAAGGAGATAAAATTACAGTGAGACCGAAGTCTGAAACATTGCCCTATAGAGAGGCAAAGGTGTCAAGATATACATGGAATGTGACTGCTCCAGTACAGGGAGCTCAGTCTTGCATCTTTTTCTGAGTTTACAAAAAACAAAAAGAATTGAAATGCCATTCACCATCTGAAAAAAACATGCCCAATAGTATGGGCCACCTGTCGAACTGTCATGACATGAAAAAACAAGCTAAACATCAGGAGATTCTTCAATAATTCGGCACCAACCTGTATCATAAATGTTTCCTTCAGGAGTCACTGCTGTGTTGGATGGACCAGGGTCATTTGTCGCCATGTCCACGTTCAAAGCGTTGCTTGCTAGTGCCTTAGGAACTTGCAGAGGCTCTCTGCCAATCTCCAACTGGATATTCGATGTCCGAGCATAAATAGGTTTCAGGCCTTCATGAAGAGCACTCGGTTCGCCCTCTTGGGCTTCTTCCTCGAAACCACTGAAATATGTGTCGTCATTCTTGGTCAATTCAGCCTGCTACAGAAGGTAAAGATCGCCGATCCATAAGTGGGACGCCCTCTTCCTCTTCGCGTGCTCGGGTAATGCCCAACTGAGAAGTTGCTAGAAGGGGAGGTCGACGTAGTGGATGGGCTGGAAGGAACCTTCCTGAGTTGTCCTCGACAAGACTTCATACAATGACGACGCTGAGGCATTCGGATGTCCAAAGCAGTGGTGAGAGAGCGAGGTGGAGTGGCGATGAAGACTGAGCCAGCGGAGCGCGTGACCACTAGGACCAGGTTGGCTGATAACTGGAACACTACAATTCGCAGGCCTGGTGCCCGAGAAATCAATCGAATTGAGGACAGAGGCAGCTCTGCCGTGCGTCCGGAGCTTGGAGACAAAGTTGCCTCTTCGTTTAAGCCACCATTATCATCAGGGAGGATGAGACTCGCATAAACTATGCCAAACTCAGAGCTCCAACCATTTTTTGGAGAATTCTGTGACTAAGTCACTAGGATTTGCATCCCCGTCGGCTCGCAATTGAGCTTTAAAACCTTAATCTCCTGCAGGTCTCGAGAATCATCCAAATTAATTTCCGAAGTGAATGTTGCCAAAGTTTGAAGCGAGCTAGTGCGTGTGAGCACATGGACCATGGTGTCGGATAGGGATGGTGGAACAGAGCAGATGAGCATCGTGCAAGTGAACATTGCATTAACCATATTCCCAGACCCTTCATTTATTTGCCTGTTGATTGTGCTGTACCATGTGGGCAGGTATCGTGCCTCCTGGCACCACCTCTGTCCCATCCAAAATGTTAGCTGTCTAACCATCCGCATCCGGGGAGTTTTTTTAGATTATTAAAATTCATGAGACAAATAAATAGAAATATATATATAATATATATATATATATATATATATATATATATATATATATAATAATGCTCTATAAAAGTTAATGCTCTATAAAAGTGAGTAGGATTTATAGAGTGATAATTTAATATAAGAAGTAAAAAAGAAAATGGGAGGAAAACAAAATTATAAGTATGGTAATGATACTTATTTTTTTGAGATTATTAAAAATCATGAGACAAATATGTTAAGCTCCATTAACTTTTCCAACTGTAACCTACAGTTATGGAACTAAACTGCAGTCTTTCCTTAATTTCTGGAGACCAACTGCAGTAATTTCCTTAAATTAAGGAAATCAACTGCAGTTAATTAATTTTCTGGTTGGAGCTTCTGAAGTGGTCCATTACTCCATCTGGAGTTCTCTACCTTGATCTGTGGAACATCTGACACATAGCCATTAGAAGCTTGATGGAAGCTTGGCTATAAATTCATCTGTTTGGTCCCCAAGCTAGCATCTCAATCCCCTTCAGTTGTTTACACCATCTAGCTGAGAGAGCATAGCTTGGAAGTGCCTTCAGATTTTCTGTATTCTTTTGTTTTGCTTAGAAGAAGCTGGAGTGTTGTTTCAGTAAAGAAAGAAAAAGTGGATTGTGGTTTGCAGCAAGAGCGTTATCAATGGCTGGAGGTAATTCCTGGACATTAAACCTTCATTCTAGTTTTACGATTCTTTAAGTTTTTCCGCATATAGAATCGCTGTTAAAAGTATATCATTGGTATTAGAGCTTACATTTATCTCTGCCTTGGTATAGATTTAGTTTAAGTTTCCAAAGATGAGTAGGTTAGAAGATTCATGGGGCAAGTGATACTTTGTAAGGTTCCAGTACATAGTACGTCTTGCTAATAATTCAGAGAATGATTAAAATTTGTACTGCAAAATGTTTAAAATTATAAAACAAACCCTCTGGTCTCCAGTGCCATTTATATGCTGTGATTTATGTTTGCTACTCAGAACTTAGAAGGGTATGCGTAATCATATCCGATGCGAATCTGTGTACCTTTCCGAGGGTTTACAGATTAGGTCATGGTATGTTAGAATGGGTTGTATTTATTTAACAGCCATTAAAAGGGTTTTACCAATACGTTTTGTGCTGGATAATAATCGCAGAAGTAATTTCCCTAGACCTGTAATTGCTTTTTGTGGCCCTATGGTGTAACCCCATATTCACTACAGTTAGGGATTTATTAGCGATTTTTTAAAGGCTTTTGGAATGTCGTTTCTTTCTTCAATGACAGAACTCTCCTCGTTCCGGTTTTTTCAAAGTGGCGGTGTACTTCGTAGACATCTCACCTCATTAGGGAATGAATTTGCCGTATTGTTGTATTTCTCTTGCCTTTTGAGATTATTATAGAGAGATTCCTTGTCGGTACCTTGGCTTTGCTTTAGGGATCTGTAGATTTTAGCTAAAGTTACCCCAGTTTATGTCTGCTAATTTATTTTCTATTGGAATGCTTCGAGAAACATGCTCTCAACAAAAAGCAGGCTTCCATCAGCTTAGGTATCAGGTGTGAGGGGGGGACTATTCCATCAAAAATTGCTTTCTCGAGATTTATGCTCCGACTCATCCTTCTGAAGCTCAGGCCTTGCAGGTAGAGTAGATTGCAGCAAGAATATGTGTTGCTTAATGCTCTATCAACGTAATCAGTGGACCAACATTCCGTTGGTTTGTCTGTAAAAATTTCAATACGCTGACCAAATGATTATCATTATTTCTAAGAATTTTATCTATTTGTACTTTTAGATGTTATCAGCAAGAATTTACAATTTCAAATCCTTTTTCCTTGACTGTTGTATTGACAACATGTACTTCATTGGCAAGATGAACGTGCCCATCAATTTCCGAGAAGGTTGCTATTTTGTTGTTGTTGCTGGACCTTAATCTTATCTTCTCTTTTATTTTGTATCAGAAAGATACTCAAAAAGGTATTTGAAAATATTTCATGGCTATTATATATATATATATATATATAATTATAATATTATATATATAATATATAATATATATATAAATATTTGTTTGTTTGATTGATTTATAAAACTTTAAGGACGCAGCCCAGAAGTCAGCAAGCTAGCCTTCGAAACTGCATTTCCTATGCAAGTGCAAAGTAGATCAATGCTACTTCAGTCAATCTCCGGGTTTTGTTTATAAATTGAACAATCGATTTGCAGTCATTTACGGTAATGCTGACTGCTTCAACTTTAATTTTGATTTTGTGAAAAATTATTACTGTTGTTTACCGTAATGCTGACATTTATGGCAGTCATTTACGTTATATGGAGTTTATTTAAAATGTCAATTTGACTTACTTCTTTCAGTAAAAATTATTTTTACTCTGGTTAAATTTTTGTTTATGCCATTTATGTAAAGAATAATGTCTAGTGATCCATATGATTTTAATTAATTAGAGAATAGCCATAGCATCTTTAATTAAATAAAATTATATATTTTGATTGGTTAGATCACATAAAGATTATTTAGACATTAAATTGCAATTAATTAGACTAAATATAATAAATTTTATCCCACAGGAATTTTTATTATATTTATGTAATTAATTAGGATAAAATTTCATAACCTACCCACATGAGTTATGAATTAATAGTTTTATCATAAAGTTCAAAACAATAAATAATTGAATCTGCTTAAATTAAAAATTTAGCCCACAGGCAATTTTTATGTCATTAGATTCAATTTTGAGCATGATTTACATCGGTAAAACATGAAATTTTATTAAGCCTCAATTTTAACATAAGCATGTGATTTTTATGCAGTAGTACAACCTGCAAATTTCTCTGAAATTCGTTGTGACATTCCCGAAGTTAAGGGAGATAACTATAAGGTTTGGAAGGAGATGATTCTCCTTCATTTGGGGTGGATGGACATAGATTATGCTATTAGGAAAGATGAACCACCGGCACTCACTAATACCAGCACTGCAACGGACATCACGCTTTATGAACGATGGGAGCGATCCAATCGTCTAAGCATGATGTTCATTAAGACTAAAATTTCAGCTAGTATTCGTGGTTCTGTTGATCAGCATGAAAAGGTCCGAGACTTGTTGAAGGCCATTGACGATCAATTCGTCACTTCTGACAAGGCACTAGCAAGCACCCTAATCATGAAGTTCTCATCCCTAAGGCTCACCAGTGTGAAAGGTGTGCGTGAGCACATCATGCAGATGAGGGACACTGTGGCTCAATTGAAGAAACTCGAGGTTGATATATCAGAGTCCTTCCTAGTGCACTACATCTTGAACACCCTTCCGCACCAATATGGACCTTTCAAAATCTCATACAACACACATAAGGACAAATGGTCAATTAATGAACTCATGACCATGTGTGTTCAAGAGGAAGAGAGACTGGGGATGGAACTGGGAGAGAGTGCAATGCTGACAACACGTGGAAAGGGCAAATCTCAAGCCAATTAGAAAGGGAAAGGTAAAGTACCTCCCCAAACCGGTATCAAGAAGGATTCCAAGTGTTTCTTATGTAAAAAGAAGGGACACATGAAGAAGGAATGCGCCAAATTTCAGAAATGG
>APFE031064751.1:521625-535769 GCA_000404065.3 Pinus taeda
GAGATATTTTAAGAAAATAAGTAAAAAATGGAAAGATTATGGAGCGATAATTTAATATAGGAAGTAAAAAAGAAAATAGAAAGCAAAATTGTAAGTATGTTAATCATACTTAATTTTTTTAGATTATTTTTTTTATTTTTTATTTTTTTAAGTATGATTAGAGTCTATTAACAAGGGAGATAAAATTACAGTGAGACCGAAGTCTGAAACATTGCCCTACAGAGAGGCAAAGGTGTCAAGATATATATGGAATGTGACTACTCCAGTACAGGGAGCTCAGTCTTGCACCTTTTTCTGAATTACAAAAAACAAAAAGAACTGAAATGCCATTCACCATCTGAACAAAAACGTGCCCAATAGTATGGGCCGCCTGTCGAACTGTCATGACATGAAAAAACAAGCTAAACATCAGGAGATTCTTCAATAATCCGACACCAACCTGTATCATAAATGTTTCCTTCAGGAGCCGCTACTGTGTTGGATGGACCAGGGTTATCCGTCGCCATGTTCACGTTCGTAGCGTTGCTTGCTGGTGCCTCAGGGACCTGCAGAGGCTCTCTGCCAATCTCCAACTGGATATTCGATGTCCAAGCAGAAACAGGTTCTGGGCCTTCCTGAGGAGCACTTGGTTCGCCCTCTTGGGCTTCTTCCTGGAAAACCACTGAAATATGTGCCGTGATTCTTGGTCGATTCAGCGTGTTGTAGAAGGTAAAGATCACCAATCCATAAGTGGGACGCCCTCTTCCGCTTCGCGTGCTCGGGTAATGCCCAACTGAGAAGTCGCTAGAAGGGGAGGTCAACGCAATGGATGGGCTGGAAGGCACCCTCATGAGCTGTCCCCAACGAGACCTCATACGATGGCGACGTCGAGGCATCGGGATGTCCAAAGCAGTGTTGAGAGAGCGAGGCGGAGTGGTGATGAAGACTGAGCCAGCGGAGCGCGTGACCACTAGGACCAGGCTGGCTGATAACTGGAACACTACAATTCGCAGGCCTAGTGCCCGAGAAATCAACCGAATTGAGGACAGAGGTAGCTCTGCCGTGCGTCTGGAGCTTGGAGACAGAGTTGCCTCTTCGTTTAAGCCACCATTATCATCAGGGAGGATGAGACTCGCATAAACTATGCCAAACTCAGAGCTCCAACCATTTTTTGGAGAATTCTGCAACTGAGTCACCAGGATTTGCATCCCCGCCGGCTCACAATTGAGCTTTAAAACCTTAATTTCCTACAGGTCTCAAGAATCATCCAAATTAATTGCCGCAGTGAATGTTGTCAAAGTTTGAAGCGAGCTAGCGCGTGCGAGTACATGGACCATGGTGTCAGACAGGGATGGTGGAACAAAGCCGATGAACATCGCGCAAGTGAGCACTGCATTAACCATATTCCTGGACCCTTCATTTATTTCCCTGTTGATTGTGCTGTACCGTGTGGGCAGGTATCGTGCCTTCTAGCACCACCTCTGTCCCATCCAGAATGTTAGCTGTCTAACCATCCACATCCGGGGAGTTTTTTTAGATTATTAAAATTCATGAGACAAATAAATAGAAATATATATTAATATATTATATATATATATATATATATATGTGTGGTGTTGTGTGTGTGTGTGATACTTAATCGCTCTATAAAAGTGAGTAGGATTTTAGAGTGATAATTTAAATAAGAAAGTAAAAAAGAAAATGGAGGAAAAAAAATTAAAAGTATGGTAAATGTACTTATTTTTTGAGATTATTAAAAATCATGAGACAAATAATGGAAATAAAAATATATTTTCATTATAAATATGTAATAAATTGTATTAATACTCTGAAAGTGAGTATAGGATTCCTAAATAAAGGTTTCTAAAATAATATAAATTATAAAAAATAATTTTATAATATTATAAATTATAATATTAAAACACAATATTATAAAATAAAATTATTATTAATTATTTAGGAATCGAAAAATCTCTCCAAACACATTGTATATATACCTTGAAAAACATAGGAATAGTATAAAATGCATTTAAATTTAAATACTCTTTGATATCAAACTTTAAGGAACAAAATCCCACATGTACAACAGGCCTTTGATGCAATGCAACAAATGATGCGAACAAACTCTGAATCCTGCTCCAGGCATTTTAAAAGTATAAAGCAATCCATTGACAACCACAAACTTACGTGTTTTCGGTGGGAGAAGGACATTCCTAATCAAAAAAATCTACAGAGACATAGACATATATATAATGTATATATATCACTGTTTTTCGATAAAAAGATTCACGCGTCTGTGACAGGAAATTACCATAAAGAAGAAAGCAAAAAGCGTGCTTTAGCTGTGAATGGAGAATATGAAAAAAGTCGTTCTCAGAGTTGATTTGACATAAAGATGGGCGGTTTGACGTTTTGGGAACAAAACCACTGGCCATCAAATTCCACTTTACCTATCATCACAGGGACGGGATGGCGTACTAAACATCACACCATTTAAATGAAACGGGCCACTCTTGAACACGTGGAACGCTCATTTAAATGAAACGGGCCACTGTTGACACGTGGCACCGACGTTCCGTCCTTTTGCCTTCTCGTCCACTCAATATCAGTAACGCGTCGCCCCTCTCAATAATGCTCCGTCCTCAATAAGTCAGTGCTTTTATTTAAATTAAAACAAGATGTATATACCCCACTGCGTAAAATAGAGGGTGACAGGGTTTACTGTGGTGAAAAGATGATGGAGTGGGGCGAAAATATCACTTATCGAAAATTATATAGGCAAAAATTCAGTGATGTTAAGGGTTGATATGATCTAAGTCGGATGGAGGAAAATTAAATGTAATTTATGGGTGGAGGAAAATTAAATATTGTTAAGGGTTAATATGATTCAAGCTGGATAGGTTTTGTGGATGTTTTTAATGACTTAAATGCCTATTATTTTAAGGGTTACATGACACTAAATTCCTAGTCTAATGAGGTGATACTTTTGTTTTGAAAACAATGGAATTTTCAACATTATTTTGATAAAATATGATAATTTTTTTTGGAAATACTTAATGCTTCAAGATTTTGGGTGATTCTTGTTTTTGATAGTGCCTAATCTATTCTCACCATAAAAAACGATTCAAATGCTCCTAAAGTTGCATGTTTTTGAAAAATAACCATCCTCCTGAAATTGTCACGCTTCAAGATTTTGGGTCACTAGTGTTTTTTTTTTTATGGCGCCTCATCTATTTCCACCATAAAAAATGATTTAAATGCTCATGTTTTTGAAAAATAACCATCTATATGAAATTGTCCCCACAATGCCAAATATAAAATGGATAGAAGATATGTTAATTGCAATAATATAAAATAAAATAAATCAATTTTTGAGAAGATTTTTCGTAATAAAACTTGATATGGATCAAAGAAGCTTAAATTCAATATAAATCAATATTTAAAGTGAAAAATTGATTATTTACATTAAAAGATCAAGAGAGTGCAAAGGTTTTAATTCAAAGGGTGAAAAAAGGCCACGCCACAAATTTGACTAGACGACAGTTTTTAAGGGAGTTGTTTTTAGTGCTATTTTTTTGGAAGTTTGATGGGTACCCTGATTCAATCTAAGTGGCCTAAAGGTTATAGTTAAAAAACCAATGTAAATAACACAAATCAAAATTTCATCTCAAATTTTTCAACCAAAAAATCGTAAAGCAGATTTTCAAAATTTAATACCAAATTTTATCATAATTTTCTATTATTTTCTGAGCTAATTTGTAAATTTTTATTCTACACTATGTAAAAGCTAAGCTCCCCGCCGGAAGGTGCGTTGATGTCGGTCTACCTACATCTGCGAAAAAAGATTTTATCTCTATAAAACGGAGCGGAGGCACAAGGATCCTTAAGAAGTATTTTCGGGAAAGGAATTTTATTTCTATAAAACGAAGGGGGAGGCACAAAGATCCTTCAGAGGGTTTTCACGGAAGATCGACGGGACGGGTGGGCATAACAAGTATTTTCGATCAAGGGCTTTTTGCCACCGGCGTCTGTGAAGGTTAAAAGCTTTGCTTCCTCTGTTTTTTTGAGAGGTCTTAAAAGCTTTGCTTCCTCTGTTCTTTTCAGAGGTCTCGGTCGAGGTTGGAGAAGCTGGATAGATATGGGTACGGAGGTCCTGCTTGCGCGGGATTACCTGGCTCATTATCGGGGCCATCAAAGTGATCATTTTATGGGCATGATTTATCCGCATGAGAAAGTCCACCACTACGGGAAGAAGTCCCCTCAACATCCGCAGGCTAAAAAGAAATCTGGTCACGGCCATGGCTCTTCTCCAAAGATTAAGGTCAAGGGTGAAAATCCTGAGAAGAAACGGTCCTCTAAGCCGAAACCCCAGGAAGAATCTCAGCTTGAGGTTCTTAGGCAGGGCGCCGTCAACAGAACTCTTGAAGGCTGTAACTGCAAATTCGGCCATGGTGATGAATATGCTTCAAAGAAGGAGCCCCTGGTGGACAAAGGCAAAGAGCCGGCGAAAAATCTTGTATTAACGGGGCAAGTTACGATTCTGAAGCGAGGACAGACATTAAAGCCTAATAATAATGATTCAAGTCAGTTGGAAATTGCGAAGGAGAAGACGGCCTGTTTTGTGGTAAGTCCGAAGGAAATACCGGGCCCAGATCCAACGCGTGTTACCAAGAATCGAAACCTGACATCGAGGTCCGTTTCATCAAAGGGATCTAAAGCAGCTGCTCTCCCAAGTGTGCCAAAGCTGCCAGGATTCGAACCTGAAACCACCGAGAGAGGTAATGGCATCAAAACCCTTAATTTTCCTCTTTTCATTTCGGAAAATTGGGCCGGTCCGGCGTATACGAATTCTCCGCCTCCGAGTTGCGTGCCTTTACCCACGTTTTCCACTAAGAAGTTCGGTAAAGATTCGGCTGAAATCGACAGATTTGCAACAAGGGATCTCAGACGCCTGCTGGGTTTAGATTAAGCAGGCTGGTTATGTTGCATCTTAGTTTTCCTGGGTGCTGAGGGTCAGATGGAAGATCTTCAAGCGCTCCTGTGATGCCAAGGTTCCTTACATATTTTTTCTAGTTTTCCTGGGTGCTGAGGGTCAGATGGAAGATCTTCAAGCGCTCCTGTGATGCCAAGGTTCCTTACATATTTTTTCAAGTGAAGAACCTGGTCTCAAAAAATCCCACTATTTCTTGTATCTAGCGATGTAGCAGAATTTACATTTGTAGATATGAATGAAGCAGCTGAATGCAGACTCATTCGGTATGTCGTAATTCGTAAGATTTAAGCATTAGGCAAGCCAGAGTAGGTGATTAATTAAAGCTATCTGTATGAAGCAGCAGCAGGTGAATTGATACAGAAATAAAGCTGTAGTTGTGGGTACAGAGGGAAGGAGCCATTGTTCGTCCAGAAGACAAGGCCGGTTGCACCGGTTTGCACGATTTCATATAGAAATCCTTGTGCAGATCTATCTTTTTGAATGATGGATCTTGTAGTTTTATGCACAGTTCGGAGATATTGTAGGTTGTGTTTCCCTGTATTTTTATTTTTAAGAGTTTTATAAATTAGAGTTATCCTTAGTTTTCTTTTAATATATGGCACGACTATTTATAGTTTTTTGGGTTGAAATTGTGGTTTTTGTAATAATAAAGTGAAATAATGTGCATTTTCTTTGAAATTCATTTTTAAATTCTCTTATACAATTATATACGATGTTTCATTTAGTTATACTGGATTTTTATCAGCGCTTATTTCTGTCTTACAATTTTTTCCCATAATATTTGTTTAGATATTTTTTACAAATTTTCAAAAACTAATTTAATCAAAAAATATATTTTATTAAAAGAACAAATATATCTGCAATTTTAGGGTTTTTTTTAATAACTATAATCAAGGGCTGGTCTAATAACATAATGTCTTTGGGTTGATAAATTTATATTTTAAACATTATTATAATGAAAATAAGCATTTATAGAGTGATTATTCGTTTTTAAAATGATGTGTTTTGAAAGGCTTTAGTGTTGGGAAAATATTATTTGGGGGTTGGAAAGTATGATTGTGCTGTATGAAGATTAGTTAAATATTTATTTTTAATATGGATTATATTGAGGATTTTTTTGGACTGATCACATATGTTATTTTAGAAATTTATAATAATATGAATTATTCATATATATTATACATTGTCATTTCAGAAATATATAACAATATGAATTATTGTGGAAATCTCCAATCACTTATGATATTCATGATATTAGTGTGGTTCAAAAAAATGTATTTCAACACAGAAACTTTAGAATGCTTTACTAATGCAGAAATCTACAACAATATGAATTACTATGGAAGTTTCCAATCACTCATAATATTAATGTGGCAGATATATATTAATGTGGTAGATATAGCTAGTTTCATAAATATAACTAAAAAAACTATTGCAACACAAAGAATGCCTTAGAATGCTTTACTAATGCACTCATAATATTAATGTGGTAGATATAACTAGCTTCATAAATATAACCAAAAAAACTATTGCAACACAAAGAATGATTTACTAATGCACATAAAACATAAAAAATTATAAATGAATGTTATAAATAATAATGAAGAGTTTCTCATAAATTGGAATAATCTCAAACAAATCTAATATTTTAAATTTATTAAAAGTAATGGACTATTTTGCTAAATAAAATATGCTTATATATAAATGAATGTTATAAATAGTAACGAGGAAGAAATCTGTTGGAATTGGAATTGGAATAATTTCATGTCTCTAGGAAATTTGTTTGAGAAGCAAAGTGACATGAATATAATTTTTTAAATTTATTTAAAGTCTATGTAAGTTAACCAACTGTTTAATACAATACAGTGATTGATAAACATTAAGACTAAGCATATTTTTTAAGAATCAATCTGTTTAATACATTAAAGTTGTTGATAAACATGAAGACTAAAGATATGGTGAGGATATTTTCTTGAAAATCAATCTAACTTTCAATTAAAAAATAAAAATAAAAATTATAAACTTTTCCCTTTAACTCGAAATAAAGAAATATGCTACCTTATTTTTAAATAAAAAATCCTATATTTTTATAATGAAATAGCAAAATATAAATTAAAGAATCTTTGGAGAATGAGCACCGTTGGAGTTGTTACTAAAAATATTTAAGAGATTAAAAAAGTTGAATTGCTTTTCTAGGTTTATTCCCAGAAAGAATCGGACAAAATATCGCCACCATGATGGGTATGAAAAGAGAAAACGACATGTACCCTACCAAAAACGCTACCGGTTCCATAAACAATCCATTTCGACGCCGCGTAAATGATGCGGAGGGGGAGGCGGAGGTGAAAGTGACAGTTAACATATTAAAAATGTTATTCATTAAACAATGCTTTTCATTGTTTGTAGATTTCATCATTGTTGTGGCCTCATTGTTTGTAGGCCCCATCATTGTTGTGGCCCCATGATATTTAATTACACATGTTTGGAATTTGGTATAAACAATAGTGCGTTGTTTATTATAAAGGAGATATGTAATCCGTTTCAAATAATTAGCAACACACTATTGTTTATACCGAATTATATTGATTTATCTTAATTTGCTTCTTTACTGGCATGTTCATCAACAATTGGATTGTTTTTCCATTTTATATGATAACCATTTATCGTTTCAAACTTTTGAATCTGCAACCATATTCTTGTAATTAATGAACTCTGATTTTTCTCCAGTGATCTCTTACTTTGATGGAAATTTTGGATTATTATTATGGAGTCTCCAAATACAATATGCTGACGAATTCCCTTTGCTAAGGTTTTCCTCAACGCGTGCCATAATGTTAAGACCTTTGCGTGATTGTTTGATGTCCATCGAAACCCCAAGTAAATTTCGTCACTATTTTTCCTTCAAAGTTGGATATGACCCCTTCCGCCTTTTCCTCTCCCTAAGTCATTTTTTATTATTAATATAATTTCAAGGGATTATTTAACTATTAGACATTTTGGAGTTTTTGTTCAGAACCAAGTGTTTTTTTAGAGTCAAATCTTGATTTATGTTGTTTACACTGTTGTTTTCACTGCATATATGGATTTAGCATGGTGACACTGTATATATGGATTTAGCATCGTGAAGAACTTGAGCACTTGGATTTGGAGAGTTCACAACTCAAACTTGTAATTCCAAGAAATCCCTACAGAATTATGTATAATTAGAACAAAAAATAAGCCAAAAAACCCACCAAAACATCTAAAACATCAACTATTTTTAATATCAAATGTCAACTTCATATTATGTAATAAAGGAATTACAAATCTATCATAATGAAATGTGAAAAACATCTATATGTAAAAGAATATATATACCCTTTGATTTTATTTATGAAAAATATTAAAATATCTTATTTCTAAAAAAATATTGAAATGTATTTTTGTTGCCAAGAAACAAACCTTAACATTTAGGTCAGTTTCGTCAAAGCAAACTAAAGCAACCACAACAAGAATGGAAACACCTTAGGACTCAAATATGAGATTGCCAAGAGAGGTAATGGCATCAATAATCAAGTTTGAAGGGCTAGTTTTAATTTTCTATTAGAAGGGCATATATTCATGTAGCCATTTCATGGTGAAACGCTAAAAGAAAATTACATTTCAATTGACAACAATATATTATCTCTACATTTCATTTTCAATCAAATATATTTCGATTAAAAAAATAAATTCCTAAAAATGGCAAATAGAAAACATCACATTATATCAAATATGAAAATGCACATTCACATGATAAAAACCTTTATAAACCGTATTAATTATTTTCAAAATGAAATGGTACATTCCATCCCCAAAACAAAGGTGTAGATGAGTGTTTTTATCTTGTAATGTTCCATGTATCTCAAATTATACAGATTTAATGACTCAAATTATAAAAATATAACAATTCAAATTATACGAAACTCTATGTATTTAATATCCAGATTGCAAAAATATAAGACTTCCATCATCAAAGTTTTGTATTTTGCTATTTTTAAATTTTTCCTTAATATTTTATCTCTAGGCGGTGGAAATAGAAGGCTCCCATTTATCAAAATCCCGTGTTTCTCTATTTATCATAATGACAATTTGCAACAACCTTGTGGATCTATATTTTAGAACAACATGAAATGATCTACAAAAATGTAGAAATAGAAGTGAAACTAGTCATACTCTGAATGGAATGAACAAATATTTGTCAAGGAAGTGGAAAGTGAAATTCAAACCAATTCCAATAGGGTACTTATTTATCATTATGTTTATGGAGTGTAAGGTCGTCCATCAAGGTTTCAATATGTATGTCGCAGTCCCCCCTGCATGTCATGAATTTGAAAGGGAAATCATAAAGTGCAAATTTTGATTTGCTTTTGAGGTGGATAGTGATCCATTGTTGAGGGTGAGGTCTACTACGTTAAGCCATCCATAATGGTTCCATTCTTACTGAGGTCTACCCAAACATATGGAATAGGTTTCAATGGAAAGATAGTTGGTGCAAGTGATTCGTTGATTTTGATTTCACTGGTGAAGTCGATGGAGTGAAATTAGAGGGAACCATCGACCAGTGTTCCATTAGTGGCATTGTTTGTCCTAATAGGATGACGTGTTTTGAAGGGATGAGACTAAGTCCCAGTGCTAGGCTGTAATTTCTTAGGGTTTATTTTAACAAAAAAAATGAAACATATATGAATGAATAAATGAGGTGAGAGCTAAGAGTGAAAGTACTAACAATGATTTGGAATCCCTGTAGCAACTACACTTGCAAATGAAAATTGGTTGACAAATATTGCCTTGAATTCGCAGGACCTATGCACTGCACTTGGGCTCATTGTCAAATTGGAAAACAAACCTTGGGTTGGGCTCCCCCTGGACATGCAAGTGAAGTTGAGGGCCCGCTTTTGAATCTTCGCTGAGTTTTTCCCAATAGACACCTACCGATTGTGGAACATAGCGAGACTCTCGTGGGCTTCCTCTAGGTCTAGAAGAACTGAGAATTTACCTAGTGCCTTTTACAACAACTTTCGACTTTGACATCCCGTGTAAACCGTAATCTCCAACTGCCAAGAATTCTTGGAAAGCTTCACCAGCGCTGAATGCTCTAGATGAAAGCTCATCGCCAAGTTTTGGACATCAGGGGTAGGAGAATTGACATAAATGAGAGGAATCACTTCAATCTAGGTTGGGAATTTATCAAAATTAAGCTCATAAAAACAAGGAAATCTTGAAGAATGAATACCAGCTCTAGTGGGTTTGGAGGGCACGGGATTTTCAACACAAAACCCCCTGCCAAAACCTTCACGAATGGGCAGGTATCCATTTGTAGCAAAAGTTAGTAATCTTGAGGCTTCATGGAACAAACTCTCATAGAGATCTATGATTATTTCCCCCCATATATTAACATGTTGGGATAGTTTTTCAGGCCAACTTAGCTCAATGACTAGAGATTTGGCTGTCACACAAGCCAAAGGAAAAGGGCTATCTCAACAGTGACTTTGTATACCAACACCGCCAAATGTAAACGCGGATTATACAAATTGTGCCCATCAAACCATCACCTCACACATAATATATTATTGTCCTCTAGTGTGAACTCTCCTCCCATTAAATATCAGTTATAATTATAATTAAGAACTTCTTTGATACTATGACCAAAAAAAACCAGAAAAAATGACTTCAAAATATCCAAAACATACAGTTTTTTTCTTTCTAAAATTAAGTACTGGTCTTATATCATAGTGCCTTGGGTTAAGATAAATTTATATTTTAAACATTATAATAAAAGAATAAAATAAACATTATAGGCATTCATAGTGATCATCTGTTTTTAAAATGAATTCTGTGTTTTGAAAGGCTTTAGTGCGTCAGAAACGATCATTGAGTGGGTCGTACACAGAAGATGCTGTTCCAATTTTTTTAATGAGGAATTCCCATATTTTTATGATGAAATGGAAAAAAGAAAAGAATAAAAGCGAAAATATCCGGAAAATGTATAACCATGTTGGATTTGTTCTTACAAATAATTTAAAAGATTAAAAAAGTTGAACTGCTTTTTCAGATTTTTGTCCCCCGAAAGAATCGGACAAAATATCGCGATTCCCTGGCGTGATGAACAGGAAATGAGAAAATGACATGTACCGATACCATTCCAACGCTACTGACTCCCTGAGCGAAGGCGCGTAGATGATACGGCGGAGAATGTGAAAGTGACATTTAACATATTAAAAATGCTATTCAGTGCATAAGGAGTTCCAAGCGGAGGAATTGGTTGGAGGGTTAAAAGTGGTTGGAATTCGGATAAAAAATTTCAAAAAATCTTGTAAAAGCAGTGTTTGAATCGTGTTTTTGATGGTGGAAATGGATTCAGCGCCATCAAAAACATTTGGGACACCTAAAATTTTGAAGTTTAACAACTATAACTTGGATTTACAAAAATCTTTGTGAGATTTTCTCTAAATATAAGCGGAATTTCTATAACTTTCTGAGTAATTCCTCCGGCTAATTAGACTACGGCTTATTATTTATAATTAAATTAAAATCAATTATATTATTTTCTTTTATGAGAGTGAGTAGGGATTTGCATTAAAACACAATGTGGTTACAGAACTAAAACCTTCGCATAAATCATATTTTCATCTACTTCATAGTTTTTACGTATCCAACCACTATATTTCTTCCAACTATGTTTTTTATTAACTAAGACATTGTATTGATATTGATATTTTCCAAATGCCTTACAAAAATGATGTTTATTGAATAATTATCTTACAAAAATGATGTTTATTGAACAATTATCTCTCTTCCACCTATGCTTTCTATTAACTAGCAGAGATTTATCTTAAAGTAGTTGTCTATAATGAGACTTTTTGGAAGCTTTTCCGGTGGGTTTTTCGGGTCAAAATCCGGCAGCAATTTATTGGAATCGCAAGTTTGATAGCTAGTTTCTGCACAATCAAAGTGCCCCAGGGTTTTTCAGGGTGTTGAATCCAAATATGCAGTTAAAAAACCATTTTAACTGCAGCAAATCAAGATTTAAGCTCAATTTCCTCCGCCGGATTCCGTCACCGGAATCTCCAAAAAGTCGCATTATAGACAACTCCCATCTTAAATACGAATCTGACATGAGCGGAGAGATGCAATTTCTTCAAGTGCAATTTTTTTTTTATGAATCGACATAATTGAAATGTTTTGTATAGTCTTTTTTTTGGGCAGACATGAGCAAAATTTCATCTTTGGACAGACAAAGTTAGATTTTTTTTGACATTGATTTCAAAAACTAAATTTAATTACAAATATTATTATTTATAATTAAATTAAAATCAATTATACTATTTTCTTCTACGAGAGTAGGGAGAGATTTTCATTAAAATATAGTGTGGTTACAAGGCTAGAGCCTTTACATGTGCCATATTTTCATGTACATCATAGTTTTTAAGTCTCCAACAACTATATTTCTTCTAACTATGTTTTTTATTAACTAAGACATTGTATTGATATTAATATTTACTAAATGCCTTAAAAAAAACACTTAATATCAAAATGTATTTGCAAAATATGAGTTTAGATAAAATATGATGTTTATTGAACAACTATCTCTCCTCCACTTATGCTTTCTATTAACTAGCAGAGATCCATCTTAAATAGGAATCTAACATGAGTAGAGAGAGATCCAATTTCTTCAAGTGCAATTTTTTTTATGAATTGACATAATTTAAATGTTTTGTATAGTTTTTTTTGGCAGACATGAGCAAAATTTCAACTTTGATGACGGAACAAAGTTACATGAACATACTGGGTTGTAGAACGAGCACATTAACTCCCCCCACCTCCACCCCCATATATGAGGGTGGGGCACATTAACTCCCCGCACCCCCATCGTCATATATGAGGGTGGATATATGAGGGTGAGGGTGGGGGTCGGGGGAGTTAATGTGCAATGCACATTAACTCCGCCCACACCCACCCTCATACTCCGTCCACCCCCACCCTCATATGAGGGTGGGGGTGGTCCAATATACTTTGTTCCATGTTTACTTTTTTGTTGGCCAACTTATGTGCTCTTGAATTCATATGCTATTTGGCATAATAAAACTCTATTATTTTAAAATTCTTTAATTGCAATGAAATCCTTCACACTATAAGGGATTATAGGAGCTCCATTTTTTTTAGTTTGATCATTTGTTGAATCACTATCATGGAACCTTTAAAGACCATTAATCTGCATATTTTTCTTGCTATGATTAATTATAAACCCTACCAAAAGACTTAATATTATGCTTTGTTAAACATACTATTAGCAAGTGATTAAGCATATTTTAATTAGTTAAAACATGAAAAAAATAGTAAGTTGATTTTAATTTTTAAAGAATTCTAGTTATTATTAGAATCTAAATATTACACATTAAGTGCAACCATATAAATTAAATCGCTGGTAAATATTAATAAGCATCAATACATTTTGATTCATGGATATAGTTGGAGATCTAGTTGTTTTTCTCTGTATTTTTACTTTTAAAATTTGCTTTTACAAAATTAGATTTATCGTTATGTACAGTTCCTTTCAAATATATTGGATGACTATTTATAGTCCTTAATAATAAGGTGAAATGTTTGTTTTTGTTTTGGGTTGAAATTTAGGTTATTATTAATTTTTAAATAATAAGGTGAAGCCATTGTTTTTAGGTTGAAATGTGTTTTTATAGTGTTAAATTCATTTTTGAGTTTTATTATACAATTATATTTGATGTTAATTTATTAATGAATGTATATATGTATTTAGTGTTTTGAAAATTATGATGTTAATTTATTAATTGAATGTATATATGTATTCAGTATTTTGAAAATTATAAATTAGAAAATATTTTGAAAATTGGTTTTCAGATCAATTGAATTTATCAGAAAAGATGAAACATATAATTATGTCTAAGCTTTAAACAAATTTAATCTGAAAATATACCTGGAAAATCTCCTAAATATACATTTAATCATAAATTACAGATTAAACTTTTGATTCATTTAAAATCTGGTCCAATATCAAACAAATTTGATCAGAAAATATGCTTAAAAAATCTCTAAAACATAAACAAAATTAAATAAAAAAAGGCTGAAAATCTCCAAAACATGTAATTACAAAGCGACAAACAAATTTGAAAAAAAA
>APFE031064751.1:538450-549801 GCA_000404065.3 Pinus taeda
TGCACCGATGAATAATGATGTAAATCTGAACAATGTTATGATCCTATGGGGTGAACTTAATGTATTAATGAAGAAATGCAATTATCAAAGCAAAGAACAATATAACCCTATGAAAAATTAACATGGTATCAAAGGTGGGTTGAAGAAAAGCCATGGAGATCACCCCCGTGGAGACACTTTTGATAGAAGCAAGAAGAGGATGGTTGAGGCCTAAAAGAATGTTATGGTATGAAGGAAACCATAGGTAGTTAGTGCATAAGGATTTGATGGTTAGGGTTTGAGAGAAACCCTAGTTTGTGGCGAAGATTTGAGATTTGATGTATGAAACTATAACATGGTCTATGTGAAGATGCTCAAGCATTTGGGATAGATTTGATGAAGCCCTAGATGGCCTGTTATTGATAAAGTTGATTGAAGACAACATCTTATGTGGACTATGGATAGTGATGACTCTTCAAGGCTGGTTCAAGAGGGAGAGGATCACTTCTCATTGAAGGTAAGTACTTCCTGACTTATGATGTTTCTTTGTGTATTTACTCTTGTTTAGACTTATGGATCTGATTATTATGATTATTGTTTTGATCATTTCTTATACTTCCTACATGTATATTTGAGTATATGGATGTAACTAACCTCCTTGATGTGATGTGATAAGTGGATCCCTCTTAAGGATCATTTGAGATGCAGGAAAAGAAAAGCTAGATCTGGAAAGACGTAAAGAGGCACTTGATGAAAATATGACAAGCACTACAAACTGCCTATGAGAAGGTGCACAAATATTTGAACACTACAAGGTTTGAAAGGTATATTGTTTCAATGCTATGGATGTTTAGGTAAGCCTCATGGTATGTTAAGAATGTCTCCTTCACAAATGGCTCATGTTTACATATGAAAGATATTTGGATTTATTTTTCCTATAATGAAATGATGCACTTGGTATTGAAAATTTTGATCATGTTGATCTTCTTGATTCTATGAGCTTACTTATCACTGATCTTGGATATAGTGGCATAACTTGATGTTTGGCTAACATCTATTGTTCTTGGGGAACCTGATTCTATGAAGAAGGCTAGTACCTTGATACTCTTGACACTTGACACACATAAGACATGATGGATCTCTTATAGAAGGTTACCTAATTGATACTGACAATGCTTGTGATAAATATGATGAAAGTATGTTGACACTCTTGTTGTTTTGGTAAATTTTTATTGAATGACCTGACTTGGTCCTATGATAACCTTGATGATAGAACTATGAGTTTGATACTCTAGATCTCTTATTAACCGTGGTCATGTTTTTGATAGTAATTATGGCATATGGTAAAACTGAATTCCCTAAACCTAATGGATTGAATTGATAGAAGTGATATTGTGTTCATGATCTTTGAATTATGTTGTCACATCTATCCACTGTTCCTATCATGTGAATCTAACCTTTGATGAAAGAGTGATGTCATGATGTATTAACTGACGTGAGCATGTTATGACCATGATGGGTATATGTTTGATTCTATGATCTAACAGATCTATTGTTGCACGACTCTAGTAAAATTATGTTAATGACATGAAAGAAGTCGAATAAAGTAGATTCCCAGTCAGAGGGAGAATCTCCTCTCAATTACTCTTATTACTATTTGCATTATGTATTGTTGAAATATGATTTATGTGCATCTGACATTATTAATTTGCAATAAGGTCTTAGATTTGAAGCCTGTACAGAAATTAGCGTTTCTGCTCTGGATGTAGGAATAGAATTGGGAATACTCGTCCCTGGACGCACACATGCTAAGGCCTAGGTAGTGTCTAGGAAGCTAAAGTCGCTCCCATGCTAACTTGATGAGAGTGACCAGAGGTTTGACTATTGTTGACCATCATATGAAGATCGCTGAAGTTGTCTGAACTTTGAATCAAGATGTTCACCTCGAGGATGTCAGTTCCATAGATATGTAGCAGATATCCGGGAAGTTTCAATGTTTACAGGTGACCATGACATACATATAGATATGTCATTATGTTTGAAGTATGTGCTACAAGAGTTTGACATGATTTGGTTGATTAATACATATGAGTTGTATGATGTCTGATGATGACCTAGATCTTTGGATCAATGATTGGGATATGTCTTGGACTATGTATCTTACTATGATATCAAATTTGGATATCCATATGATGTCTAATGTTTTGACTTGATGAATGATGATTTTCCTTCATGACAATGATATATGAACACAGTGACTTCCAATGACTTGTATCATGGGAATGACTTGATTGATATTGGATAGTTGATGACAACCTGTTGGCATGATAATAGATGATGACGTGACTTGATGAAATCGCTACCTGTCATCTAGTTCAAAGAATTGACACTGATATATTGATAACTTTTGATATTAGTATTGATCTAGTTTCTAAACTTTGATGAACTAATTTAGTTGACTTGATTGCATAATAAGGATTTATGAAAGGCTAATAGTTTGGTGAAGCGTTATGGTTGCAGTGAGAATTGCATGAAGCAAGCTCCCTCGATCTAGATATGTCCACATTGACATTTATGTGACGAAGCCAAATGATGTGTGTATTCAAGCCTTTTCCTCAAAAGTGTTCCAAGGTATGACTTTGATTTTGATTTTGTTTTTTTATATACTGACGATCTACCATTGCCAGGTAAAGAGCCTCTGATGATATAAGATGGAGATGACTTATGAAGCTAATAATCATGTATCATGGCATGATGAATCGATTTATGGAATTTGGAAAAGATAATCTATATTGTGAAAATATTAAAGAAGAATTGAGAAGAGGTCATGCAAATCCTTGGAAAGTCTGATTTGAAGTTAAAGATGTTGTTGAACTTGACATGGAATCCAACAATTGATTGAAGCATTGATGTTCTGTTTTGAACATCCATATGTATATATATGATGTGCATGAAACCTGAATAAGTTCATGATTGGTCCACTTCATACACATTGCCGCCAAGAATCCTTCGAGATGTTTGCATGATATGATCTATTATTGGTCTGAAATATTCTTATGAGATATGGCTGTATGAAGATGTTGATGTTGATTATTGATGAACATATATGAGTGCTGCCTTAGTATGAGATATAACATGATGAGACGTCTGTGACACAACCAAGGATGAGTATGATGTTGCTAGCATGACTAGCTATGAGTAGCTTGAAGAAGCTTCATAGAGAGATGTATGAGCATGATCTAGATATGACATGGATACATATACATTGTGATAATAAAGAGTGGGATCCAATGGCGAGAATCGCATATAGATATTATATATATATATATATATAAATATATTTGGATCGCGATACTCTCATATATTGAGACAATGTATTTGTGCAAGACAAGCTTAGGCTTGTGGTTGGAACCTCCTTGAGAGGGAGGATTATTATGGTACCCTTTTGTGATTTATATGATTATTTATGCTCTAACACAATACTTGATTTGATGTCCTCTATAAACAAGTGACAACTGTTATTGATAGATGATGATTACTTGATACAAGTACGATGATATGAGTATGATGAGAGTAGTGCTGATCGAGGACATTGAGCCATACTCTTCCCCCCTGTTTGAGCTCCTAGGGTATGGAATTGAGATAGAGGGCTCTTGGGGTTGAGGGAACTATGGACAATAAGGTATCACCCCTATCTGTTACCCATAGGGTTGGAGTAGTAAATCACCATATCTTGGTCTTTGAGGAGTATACCGTAGTTGGCTTCATACCCACAAGCTGAGCTTGCTGGGAGTACCACTCCTCGTCTGACCAACGAGTTGAGAGTGTACTTGGGGGTGTACAACCCAAGGCGATTATGATGTAGGTTTTCTACCACTTGACTATTCAGGGTCATTTATGGGAAGATCAATAGGCAATAGGATGGTTTGAGTAGTAGCTCCCCTATATCACCCAATTGCTCGATATGGGGTCATAATAGTAGCTCCCCCATAAGGTTCTAGGTTGAGTAGTAGCTCCCCGATGTGGTTCCAGGTTGAGATGTGCTCCCTAATGATATGATCTCCGATGATGATGCAAGTAGTAGATCTAACTCCCTGCCAATATTTCCGAGTACTAGCCCGATGGTATTTTCGGGTAGTAGCACGATGACACTTCCAGGTAGTAGCATGATGACATATTTTTGGGTAGTAGCCTGATGGTGATTCCAGGTAGTAGCCTGATGAAATATTTCCGGGTAGTAGCTCGTTAACATATTTACAGATAGTATCCCATTGACTGATATTCCGGGTAGTAGCCTGCCGATAGATATTCTAGGTAGTAGCCCATTGATAGAGATTCTGGATTATAGCCCGATGAATAGAGGTTGGTAGCTTAATCTCCCCTCCGATGGAAAATTATTCTTCTTCTAGATTGGAGAATATTCATCATATGAGTAGGAACAAATGAGAGGAAATAATTAGAAAGAGATGTACATTGATGACTCGAGATGATGAGATACTTGAGATGGGATTTATGTCATGTTGATCGATGGTTCGATATTGGCAGGTTAATTCTCCTTAGTTGAGAGGGAGTGTTAAAACTATGCAATTGCGGTCAAATTCCACTTTGTAATACTCATTTGATGGATATGATGATGACATCAAATTCATCTTTTCAAGAGGACTAAAATCGACCTAAAGATCACCTCATTTGGACAAGTGGAATTTGAGTTAAGAATTATTTTATTCATACATATATTTTGGATCAGGTTGGCCCTATGCACATGTACCAATGGACAGGTCAAGTGGACCCTCATGGAAGCCTATAAATAGAACATACCTCAAGCTCTTTTGGACACACATAAATCTCTCTTCTCCTCTTCGATTTTTATATTGGCTTGCACAGGTCTGACGAGGAATCTTGCTCAAGGCTCTGAAACTTCACAATGAAGCTCACACCGAACTAGGGTTTTCTGATTCAAAATCACTGGCACAAAACTAAGCATTTGAGTCTCTGGATGCTAGCACACGATGATCATGAGAGTGACATTGGGTCCTTGGACGCTGGCACAAAGTCTTCATGACAACGACCAAGAGTCTAGGTCAATTTGGTCCCCGGTCGCTCACACATAATGGTATGGGAGCAACCGAGCTGCCACAGTCACTATCATGCAGTTCACAGATAGAGACCTTACTTGTCATAGTTGCTCGCAGAACTCCTCCTCCCTACAAATGAGACTCCAAGATGAGATTTCAGTATTCCGAATATTTCGCTCAATGACAGAAGTGTTCTGAGAAGGCTACATTCAGTGACAATACATTACAATTATCAAAATCAGAGTTTTGATGTTTAGATGCATTTCATGGATATTCTAGTTGTTGTGAAGATATGGATCATTGTACTCTCTTTTACTGAATCATTTGATGACAATCTATTAGAAGAATATTTGCAAGGTTTTCCCCATAGTGGGTTTTTCCCTGGTCTCCGACCAATCCTGGTGTCTCTATGTGTGCATGTTTTTCTTCTCTTGTTCCTTTATGTTCCACTGCATTGATGATGATGTTATTATTCTTTCTACATAGTTGCATACACCGATGAATAATGATGTAAATCTATATAATGTTATGATGCTATGGGGTGAAATTAATGTATTAATGAAGAAATGCAATTATCAAAGCAAAGAACAATATAGCCCTCTGAAAAATTAACACTATCTACCTTGGAGGAATCTCGTTTGGCAGTACATCTTCAGTCTTTTAGTGACATTGTGAAATATGAAACTAGCAGTCATTCCTCCGGGTCAATTCTTTCCTCCTTTCCTGATATAGTGAACTCAGCCTTCAGTTCCTCTTCCTTTGGGTTGTCTATTCACGAAGCTGTCGATAAAGGTCCCTTTAGTGGTTGAGGCTCTGAGTGAGGCTACTTTTTTTCTGAGGCTGGTTTGATTTGCAAGTTTAATGGCCCGTGGCTGTGTCTAGTCGATCTTAACTTTTGTATTTCTAAGCAATGGAATCCCTTAATCTCCGATAATTTGAATATCTAACCTCTGACAAGAGGTTTTTTTATTGTTGTTTTTTACAAAGTTGAAGATCATGCTCTAAATTCTGAATTTGGTCTATGGTTCCAGGGCAGTGCAGGGCTCTTTTTATAACCATGGTTTCCCTCCTTTGACCCGCTTCTGACCTCAATCTCTACTGCTCTAGTTTGTGTAAGGCTCCCCAACCTCCCTTTGCATATGGGATTCTTGCTTTATTGACTGCAATTGGTAATGCCTTAGGCATATTCTATTGCAGATGTAATGACACAAAATATTATTTGAAGCCAACATATGCTCGCATTTGTGTGAAAATGGATTTTATCAAAGGATTTCCTGTTGAAATTAAATTAATAGGTCCTAACTATTTATGGGTGCAAAAAATGGATTACGAAAATATTTCTTTTCAGTGTAGAGCTTATTATGATACTGGGCATTCCCTTAAAAACTGCTCCAAAGCAGAGAAGAACAACGCAAAGAAAAACAATCAAAAAGCAAGATGGTGGGAGGGTGCCAATTTAGATCATTATATAATCTCTAAGGAGGTTCCTCCTTTATTCTTTCTAATGAGGGAAATTTGCAAAAAGATAATTTTTTTCAAAGTTCAAGATTGATCCTCATAAAGATCAAGGACTTTTAGCAAAAAATTAAGTGGCAATGGAGATTGGCGTGGAGGTTTCCAACACCTCAGTGAAAGTTGGCAATCCAAATGTTTCTTTAGAAAACCCTTTTGAGAAAAAGACTTCTCATGCTAAACATTCAATTTTGAACAAGGGCAAGAATTTTGCCTCAATGTTCAAATCCCGTGACTGTGTTTTTCTATAAAACAAGTTTGAAAAGGCTTCCTCTTGGGCTAATCAAGATGAATCACAAGAGCCTTCACTGGGTCAAAATAATGAATATGCCAGTAGAGGTCATTCAAAGAATGGTAACGTTAGATTCTTCAGAAAGCTTAGTGTTGTGGAGGTAAATCCCCTCTGTGGACAGAGGCGATCCCTACTAGCTCAGATTAGGTCTAGCAAAAATCAAACAATGCTACCACGCAAGTTCCTAATTGAAAATTAAAGACCAATTATGAGGGCCTACCTGGATTCCAACGCTAGTACTTGTAGAAGAGTCGACACTCCCATTCCTTTGCTTCGGCTGGTCACGATCCCCACGATCTCCTTGAATGGACACCTGCACATGCAAAGAACGACACAAACACACGCGTAAAATCCAATAAATGCAACTATATATCAGTCAGAAAGGATATAACTCATCATCATTACAAAAGACAATAAGAGTGGAACCATAATAATAGTCGTCTATTATTGATAAACAAAGAAGAATACAACCATAGTTTTGATGTCAAATCCTCCTTTGGCTGGGTGATCAACATCACATGTATTGCAAAGCTTGTTGGGAATGGGAACAAGCCTCTCTCTCCTTGGTCATTAGACAAGAATCTCCTTACTTAGATTTGGCCTTATGGGAATGAAGAAGGCTCTTGCAGCATGAAGTTCTTGGAAACTTTACAATTCTCAATCTCTGGAACTCTGGAACTAGCTTGCCTAAGGCAAAAGGACAAGCTTTTATAGATAGAGGAGGAGGAGTTAGGATCATCCACAATATTCATGGGATTGGATTTATCACTAAGAAGCTTCCATGAGAGGTGGCAAACCACTTCCCCTCTATGGAGATTCGAAGCCAAACCAAACCAACTCAAGATAGATTCAGTTTAAGAATGGGTTAGGATGAATCTACGACTATTGGTTTGTTAAAAACACTACCCATTTTGGCTGGCATGAGTGCGACTCTGAGACAGAGCGCCAACTGGCACGCCCTCTTTGGGGGATTTCCCCCATTGGCGTGAGTGATGCACAATGAAACTGCGCCAATGGAAAAAGGGCGGTTTTTATGGGTTTTTTGCAAAAGATGTCTTCAGGGCAAATGAAGTTCATACTCAGGGGAATACAATGCAAGTGTTTCTAGGTCATGTCACTTCTCACAGGTCCCGGAATGAGTCCTCCAAGGTGCGGGAGAAGGGGTAACAGGGACGGTGACAAATTGCTGTGTAACACATAGGTTGGACACAAGTGGGAAAGAAAGCTGAGGTCTTGTCATTTGTATCATCCAAGAATTGTTCATTTCTGTAATAAGGAGGTTGCCGTCTCGAAGAGGCTAATTTTTAAGTCGTTAATTTATCTTTTCTATGTTTTGTGAGCTGGTTCCATAACATTTGGTATAAGAGCTTGGATTCTAGGGTTTCGTTGCTCCAAACAAGTCATCATGGAATTTTTGCTATCATTTTTTTTCTACGGTGTTTCAGAAGCTAATTGAACCTCGGGTCCAAATTTTAGATATTTTATCACTATATTTTCAGAGATATGATTTGAGGAAGTTAGCGTTTTTGTAGACTCTCGAATTACATTCCAAAAAGGGACCTTGGGAAAATCGTCATAACTTTCTTTTTGAGCATCATATTGAAATTTCGTAAGAAGTTACAGAAAGAGAACGACCTGTAGTTTTCTGTGTATCAATTTCAGGTTTGAAGTTCGAAACAATGACACGTGGTACTTCGTACAAGTTCACTCTACTAAAAAAGTATATAATCAGGCCATCTTGGGAGATTGAGAATAACTCTTTCTTGGAGAATCCAATTTTGATCAAACTAGTGGCATTGGAAAGAGGACACAAAGGGTTACCATAGGTCGAAATTTCAGATCTTGGAGATCCAAAATTTCAGAGATACAATAGACTCGAGATTGAGCTCCTAAAATCAAGAAAAAGAAATATGAGGAAGTTTGATGGCAAGGATCTGGTAAATTGGATACTACAAATGGAGAAATATTTTGATCTACATGATGTACAACTCTTACAAAAGGTACATATTGCATCTTTATATTTAGAACCAAATCAATTTGTATGGTATAGAGGGCTTTATTCTTGTAAACCACTTGTCACCTGGTCAATTTTCATGGAGGAAATGCTAGCACATTATGAGGATACAAAGAGAAGCACCTTCTTTAGACAATTGATAAATCTCAAACAAAAGGGTTCAATGGTAGAGCATATTGAGGACTTTGAAAGGATTGATGTCTCATATGGACTTTAAAGGACAACACTCAACATGAGGTTCGTCTTTGGGACCTTGATTCATTGGAGAAGGCATTCAGGGTGGCAAGAAAAACTGAAAGCAGAATTATGGAAAAAAGGAATCCTACCACTCACAAATATAAATATGGAAGTGTTTTTGCTCCTAGCCTTTCACAACGTACAAAGTTTACACCACAACAATTGGAGGAAAAATGAGAAAAAGGGCTTTGACACAGTTGTGGTAGTAAATACACTAAAGGTCATAAGTGTGTTGAGAAGAAATTATTTTACATAGATTGTGAAGAGTGTAAGGACTCTGGACACCACATATCTCCACAATGTTATGATATTGTCCACTTTGGGCCTAAGCCCTCATGGATTTGCTTTTGGACTTACCCCAAAAGGCCTCATACCAATGGAGATATTTGTCCATCCTTATATATCCATGATCCTCCCCACTTCTAGTCAATGTGGGACTTTGGTCGTATACCCAACAATCCTCCCCTCGAACAAAGGACCATCGAGCCTCCCCTCAAACGATTATCCATCCGTCCTCTCTCTACCAACCAGGATTTTCCACTCCAATGCGTTGTAAGCACACGCCTTACATGGAGCACCACCTGCCTCGAGAGCTTGCTCTATCCCAGGTCAACTCCTCTTCACCATTTTGGGACCAGGACACGTCCATGAAGAATCCGGAGCACACCGCCTGTCTAATCGAGCTCATCCACGGATCCCATCGTGATATTACTGGGGCCCACCACCTTCGTTCGGCATTCCAAGGATTTATCCACTTGGCTAACTTCAGAACTTGGCTCTGATACCACTTGTGAGGACTCTGGACACCACATATCTCCACAATGGTATGATATTTTCCACTTTGGGCCTAAGCCCTCATGGATTTGCTTTTGGACTTACCCCAAAAGGCCTCATACCAATGGAGATATTTGTCCATCCTTATATACCCATGATCCTCCCCACTTCTAGTCAATGTGGGACTTTGGTCGTATACCCAACAAAGAGGAGGAAGAAAAGGATCAAGAAATGTCAAAAGGAGAGGATATACACGAGGAACCAACCTTAAAGAAAGAAGAAATGAATCCGACCATATCATGTAAAACATTGGCAAAAATTACCTTTGAAATTTTCAAGATATGAATTCGACCATATCTTGTAATGCATTGGAAAGAATTACCACTCCTCAAACTCTCAAGATAGAAGGACATATCAAGAAGAAAAAGGTTAAAGCAGTGAAATATCACATCGAGCATCAACAACAAGTTCTCCAACTTTTAAAGGATAACCCCATTTTGGTGCATAATCAAATGAAACAACAAGCATATCAACATCGCAGTGAAAGAAGTTTTGATGTAGGCAATTGGGTATTTTTACGAATACAACCATACAAACAAATGTCCCTCAAGCAAGCTAAGAAGGATAATAAATTATCACCAAATATTAATGGTCCCTTCACAAGGTGTACAAAACTATTGGTACTATGGCATAGCAAATTGGAGCTTCCTGCATCCTGCCCGAGAGTGCCCCCCGGTTGCATGTTCATGTTAAAGAGGTTTATGAGGTGACAAGCTCTCCAGTTCAAAAATACTTGTCTGGAAATTGACGATGAAGGAAAAATCATATTGGTAACCCTGAAAGCCAGTCCACGGAAAAAGAACCCGACAACTACGAAAATTGATTCAATTTCAAAGAGAACTCGATCAAGTGGAAAGAACTTAACCCGTGAAGATTCCCACATGGCAGGCTAAAATTTATATAGAAGCAGCTAGAGACTACCAAAGCTTGAGGGCAACACTTTTGATAGGAGAGGGGTATGTTAGGTCCTATAAACACAGTGTAAACCCCTTATAGTGCAACCCCTTATTATGATTGTTGCCCATGTGACTCTCATTTGTTATGATTGTGTCCCATAAGAAAGCCCACTAATTGTATTGTTGGCCCTGACCATATAATGGTTATGTCGCTCTGATTATATTGGTCAAATCTTGATTTGTGCTGTTTAAACTAGGTTTTTTATTGCATATATGGATTTAACAGTGAAAAACTTGAGCACTTGGATTATGGAGAGTTCACAACTCAAACTTGTAATTCCAACAAATCCCTATCGAATTTTGTATAAATTAGAGCATAAAATAGGCCAAAAAACCCTCCAAAACATCTAACACATCAACTTTTTTTAATATCAAATGTCAACTTCATATTATGCAATAAAGGAACTACAAATCTATCACAATGAAATGTGAAAAACACCTATATGTAAAAT
>APFE031064753.1:2025-48157 GCA_000404065.3 Pinus taeda
AACAAGTTCATAAAAATACAGCAAATAAAAGTTAACATAAGCGTACGCAGACGCAAGTATTTATAGGCATCTGAAGGATAGCCTATGCGTGCTGCTAAAACTGAAAATAAACAAACTGTCATGCATAATTAAAACTGCAATAACACGTCATGAGCCTGCGTGGGTGAGCTGGAGGTCCTGGTTGTCATGGGCATTGAATCCAGAGTTGGATTATGTCCCCCACATCCTGCGTAACATGGGCAAGTCACCGTTTGAGCTGACGTGACCCAACAGCTTACGCATCACCGTTAAGCTGCCTTCGTTGACCGGATCTTGCCTATGTTTGACCGGAGGTACAGATGACGTGGATGATTGAACAAATGGAACAGGAACCTCGAGCACTTTGATACCGAAGTACCCATGTGGCTGTTTTGGCAAGATGGCACGTGGAACCTTGAGAACAACAAAAAGGCTGCGGAATCTCCAGATGGCTACAGAATCATCAGATGGCTGCGGAATCGGCAGAGAGCTGCGGAATGCCTGTAAATATGTCAAAATCTAAACAAAACAATCGCACATTAGCAAAGCTCACTTGATCATGCTTAATGACATCTAATGTAATGATCTGGGCGGTTTTACATGGAAAATGAGGTGAAAGAGAGAGATATGTGATGAAAAACAGTAGGTAATAGTGGATGATGAGGTGTAGGTTAGAGGCTCTACAATAGCTCATGACTTCTTGACTTTGTGAGTAAATAGATCATTGTTTTTTTCTGGTTACGTGCTTTGTTGTATTTTCTTTGCATTGTTTTAGGTCGATCACTCATTGAGGAGAAGGAAATGGGAGTTGGAACAATGCAATGGAACTTCATCGACCACCGGTTTGAGGTAGGCCTCCAATGATGACTATTTAAGGAAACCAATTGTTGATCTGTCTTTGCTATGACTAGACCCACTCTAGGGCTAGAGGGGTGGCCTCTGTCCGCAGAGGGAACACTTTCCTGCATCTCAAGTTGGCGACCATACTGGGGAGTCTGTCCTATGTTTTTCTCTTGTTCGCTTTTGCTTGATTTTGAGTCAATGTCTTTTGGATTTCAGGATTGAACCATTAGTCTTCTGGGTTACCTGGGTCAATCTGGGAAATCCTTTTGTTGCCTGTAACGATAGACTGGTCTTTGTTTGGGAGTTTTTATTTGCCTTTCATTGTTTTCTAGTTCATCACTGAAAAAATTTAAACAGTCACACCGACATCGCGTTGTCTCTGTTTTGTAAGTTTGTGCATCGCTGAATCTTGTCACACAGTTGTGATGACTCCTGAAATTGACCAGTTGCATGAAAGATGTGTACCTTCGCAACAACGTCACTCTGTTGCTATGGCTAGTGGCTGATCGGCACTAGTTGCTTGTGCTACACCCACGACGATTCCTGTAGAATTGTATTTTTTTTTCAATTCTGCCTCCTAAATTATTAGTCTGGTTAATCCCTTATCGCCTTTCTCTTATCTATTAGTTTGTTTTAATTGCTTTTAGTTAAGGTGCTCATTTTTCAGTTTCATTGAAGTGAATCTTGTATTTTTTGGCTTTGTGACCTGGTTTTTCAAGTTTTGAATTATTTGGCTTAGTTACTTGCATGTTAAAGATTCATCTGCAACCCTCCTATTGGTGTGCTTGAAGTTTTTCTATCGCTTGTTTCTTGCTAATTGATGTTTAGTGTTATTTGTTGAACAAATTTCCATATTGATTCGATTGTTTCACTACCGGACATAGATTACAATTGTTTGGATCAATCAATTTCATGCTTTCTTGTTTATTTCTTTAGAATTCAAAGCTATCAAAATCAAAAGATTTCATTCATTAGTATGCGAAAGTGAAAGTGTATTTTGCATTCCAAGTTTTTCATGTTTGAAAAATTAGAAGGCAAATTTTAAATCTCTCATTAGTAGTATCGATGCACTGTAGGGATTGATATGTTTATACATTGTGTCTCTTGAGTGACTGCATTTGCTGATCTTGGTTTTGTCTTGGTTTGGGAATGATCTCTCTACCCTTCTGTAAGTAGGAGTTCATCGAAATGAAAGATGCTTTATTCATTCTAGTTGCATCCTAGGTTTTGATATACATACGGTAAGGCCTGGAAATTGAAACATAATTCAAGATCAACTCTAAAATGAACTGAATAAACCTAACAATGCATTGAAACGTAACGCACATTATTTAGAGGTCTAGGCTAGAGACGTGCTCCGGTGTCGTTAAACCTAGTCTCTATTGTTTTCACTTAAGGTTGGGTGATTCCTCCTTCTATCATCCAATAGCTGCTAGCACGAACTTGTGCTCCCAGTACTGTCAAGTATATGTTGGGAGACCCCACTAGGTTATCATCCTATATCCTTAAGAAGTTGTGCTTGCTGCCTTGCAAATCGTAACGCACCAAACATATCATTCAGGAATATTGACTGCCGTATGAAAAGTCCTTGGTTTTCATATGATCGCCAAGGTGTATATGCAGTTTTATGGATTGTTTGGTAAACCTTTTTCCTAGTTCTCCAGAGTAGTCACTTTCATTCATTTTCGAATTCCTTAAAAGAAAAGGTCTATCTAAGCACTTGTCCTTTCAAGCTCATTAAACCTCGAAAGAGATAGAGTCATCTTTTCGTCCTTTTCTCGACTCTTGAAACATGAAAAGATCAAGTTTTGTTCCCGTGTCATAAAATTTACTGCCCACGAAATATTCCCAGTAATAGTTCGAGTTCTTGGTTGTAAAAAGAGTATTTTTTAGGCTCATTCTTGATGGCAACTTTCCTTGAGTCTACTGGTGAAGGTCTTCCCCTAGATGGGAACCCTGGTCGGTTTCCTTCTTTTGGAAATGTCGGTGCTCCGTACATGGCAACATTGTATCTGCCTGGGTTAACCATCGGTCTGCCCGTGTGGTTTTTTTTGACCTCGGTGGTCCTGAGCATCATGACCCTTGTTCCACTGTCTCCTTCATCTGAACCACGACATATTGATCCCAAGGTTGAGCCTACACCTTCTTCCCTTGTTTCTTCACCTTCATCTCCTCCTTCACCTGGTGAAAGTTTCACATCTAGTAACCAAGAGACTAAGAAGAAGAAGAAGAAGAAGTTTGATAAACGTGAGGCCACCTGTGCAGCTATTGCTTCGAGTACATCTGAGGTCCTACCACCCTTTGCTCCTCTGTGGAAGGTTACGTTTCCTTATAAATTTTACAAAGATGACCATCTTCTTCGTGACTGTCCTGCTATTCCGAGGATATTAGAAGTTTGGTCTCATGATCCGGCTCATCCCTCATCGTCCTTTGAAGCTCATGATGATGCTACCCTATCAACCAGCATCGGTAAGAAGAAAGGGAAGATTCGATTCCCCTATAAATTGTGTGTAGGCAACCATCCCCTTCACCTTTGTCTACTCATGCATAAAGCTTCATCTGTTTTGGAAAGTCTTACAGCTTCTTCACCTCCACTTCCAGTTGGTTGTCAGAGGCTCTCTTCAGACCCTCTCCCCGTTGACAAAGAGATTAACTTAGATTCTTCTCTTGTCTGTCCTCCTCTTTTTGAACCTGGCTATGCTAAGCCTGTTCCAGACCAACCATTAGTCGGAGAGAGTGTTGACATTGATTCACCACCTATTGATCACTCTGTTCTAGAAGAGCGTCATGATTCTACTGCTAATGTTCTTCTCGTCTCATCATATTCTCCAGAGTCCAAGAGTGACCCTCCTATCCCAGCTGATTCAAAGAGTCCTTCTTCAGTTCTTGTAGAGCATGGGGGCAGTCATATGATATCCCCACCAAGTAGTTTAGTCGTTTCCTTCAACTGGAGTCATTTGACTACACTCCACCTTCCATCCCTCATGCCTTTCCAGATTATAGTAGATGCCTATGATAAGGTAGTACATGGCACTATTTTGGATGAGGGTGCGTTGGTTAGCCTCATACCTTTCACTACTTGGAAAACTTTGGGCTCCCTGCAGCTTGTGTCGGTCACGCAAAATCTATTAGCGTTTAACGGAGGAACTAGTCAACCTTTAGGGATCCTTCCGAAGTTTTTCATTACTTTGGGAGGAAAAACCATCTATAGAGATGTAATGGTTGTCCGAGGTGCTTTAGAGTTTAGTCTTCTCCTTGGTCGTGACTATGTTTATGCCATGGGGGGCCTTATCTCTTCACTTTTCCATGTGGTTTGTTTTCCACACGATGGAAGAATGGTGACCATAGATCAATTATCATTCTTTAGTCACCCGGTGCCTCTTGTGCAGTTGTCATCCCCTATTGGTTCTTGCTCGCAAGCAGTACCTTCCTTGCCATAGGTCAATTATGTGGCTACCCATTCCGTCTTCACCCCTACTGATGATCATGCAGATGGTCTCGTACATCATGTACTGGGGGCATTGGAACCCGATCTGTCATTAGTGCCTCATGACATGTGTTCATCCCAAAGTGTGTTTCTTCCATCCCACGAGGACTTCTTGGGAGCCATGTTCCTATATGGTCCATGAGCAGGAGCCCGAGGATAGTTCTGAACTTGTGTCAACCTTGTTAAAAAATGAAACAAGGGTTATGAGGATAGTTCTTTTACTTTGTCAACCTCATTAAACAATGAAACAACTGCCTTTTCCAAATCGAGTGTTTGATTAAGATCTCGTAAAATCCAAGTGGAGTCTTTCCAAGATCTCAAAAGTGAACCTTCATTCCATCCACCTCATTGAATGCAATGAAGCTTGGGGGGCATGCACCGTTATGATGGGGGCATGTGAACTTATAACAAGCATAGTTTTTCGTTTCAAGCTTGTGTAAACATGAAACTAAATCCAAGTAGAGTTCTCCATGGTTCAAGCTTGTGTAAAAATGAACCCATACCCGATTTACACCTCATGATTGCCACTTTTATCCGCTAAATTCTACTAGATGAGCCTTGGTTGTTTTGTTCCATCATCGCCATCTCTTTGGATGATCATATGCTTTCACTTGGTTGTTTTTTCCTTTCTTGAGGGACCGCAGTGATGAATGGTTTTATTAGCCAGCCTCTTGACCATTATATGTTTTGAGCAGTTCCACCTTTACCGGAACCAGTTGCTACTCTTTATACAACTCATTCCTCTAAGACGAATCCCCTTTAAGCTATTTTCTGACTCGTAAAATATGAAAAGATTGTCGAGTTTTCCCTTTTTGACTTGTTAAAATGGAATAAAAGGCGGTCCACTTTGAGCTCTTTTCCAACCATATAAATGTGAAAATATTGTCGGACTATTGTCGTTTCAAGTTCGATAATGGTTACGAAATGACATGTCTTCGATCACTTTTCTACTCTTTCGGATCGAGGTCACTAATCACGAAAGGTACTCCTTGATCGTAATGGTCAAGTGGTTCTCTAGAGTATTATTTTATACTTTTTCAGGCTCGAGGGACACAAATCTACGAAAAAGGACCCCCCTAGAGTTTTCTTTTCCATGTATTTTTCAAACTCTCTAAACATGAAAAATACTCTGAGTTTTACCTATGTCAGACTTGTTAAACCATGGCAACATTGGACTCATCACCATGACAAGAGTTGAGCTTTTCCTCCCTAGGGCTCATTAAACTATTACTAGGTTGGATTCGACTGAAGGTAGAACTTATATTACAAGCATATGCTATCCCCTTCAAGCTTGTTTTCAAAAATAATTGGGGTACTCGCTAGCAATGGTGGAGGAAAAATTTGGAAGTCATCATTTGTTATCTATGGTAACTAGTCACTCTTGAACATCGACACTTTTGCTTCTTGTCGGGATGGGATATCCATACATCTTCATTTGGACTTCCGTGGGTCTAGGTTACCATTTTGCTCATTCCATCTGATCCATGTTGCCTCCATTGAGCCTCCGATCCCTTGGTATCAAAATGCTACCAGTTTACACCCTTACCTCCTCCTCTGATATTCTGTTTCGCCATCTACCATTTGTTCCTTATCTTGTGTCGTTGATGGGGGAAACATCATGGCCCTCCTATGATAGATCCTCTCCTATCGACACTAGCTCCTTATCCAGGAGAATGATCTAGAGATCCATTTCGGTACCTTGGAACTTGCATGCATCAATGGTAAGTTCTTCGTGCCTAACAACAGACATTCCTCATTGGTCTTTTATTGGGTGATTCCACGAGTGTTCGACTTCAGCTCATTTTTCACACTTAGTGGATTGTACTGGGCAGTACCTTGAGAACCATTGGCATTATTGGTGGTTTCTCTTGTGCTTGTTAACAGTTTACATCATTGGCCGGTAATCAAGTGACTTTCTATCATGCTCAACCTCAGCACCTTTGTTCACATGCTATAATTTGTACTATGATCGGTTGGGTTTCAAGACCCTGAACTAAGATTACATATGTTCGGGTTGCATGGATTGGTTCGTGATTACATATATGACTCTTTGATGGATGGCTACGACCATGCCTGAGTATTCATGGATGGTTGCGACTATACCTTTGTCATTATTATGGTCTTATTAGTTGGGTGGCTATGTCCATACCACAGACCAAGTTTTATATGTCCTACAGATGGCTGCGTACATGCCTAGACTATATGTATTTCACTATCATAGATATCAGTTGTACTTGCCCCTACAGGATCTTCAAGGTGGTTCTAGTTTAGACAATTTCATAAAGCATTTCACCCCTCCCATTCTCTCGGGCTTCACGCTTTAGGGGGCATTTGTTACATAGTAATTTGTCACTGTCCTAATTTAAGTCCTTCTACTGTGTCATGTGTCAAATCAACATGTTCATATCTTCCCATTGAAGCAAGAAGATTAAGCAAATGCTCTCTATTACTACAAATTGACCCTCATTCCTTAATTTTTTGCCTTGTGGTGAGTAAACCCTTAATATACACGATGTTCCCATGTCCATAATGGTCTCATCGTGACTCTGTAGCTAGTGTACATCTGTTTCCCACGACGGTCGGATTTCTAGACCTGACGAAAGGTTATGAGTTATGTCTTGCAACAACGAGTCTGCGTGCATTACCTCCTCACGATGCTATCGCGAGTAATGAGTTTATGTCCCATGACGATCTAGATTCGGCAAATTCATTTCAACTGTCAGTCTTCTCGATGTCTCCAAACCTAGTTGTTGGCATAGTTTGGGTCGCCTTTCCTCCTCTGGTATGGAAGTTTCGTCATTTGTACTACCTTCCTTGAGGATGAGCTCTCTCTTCCATATTTCATGGAGACTCCTTCTCCTATGAAAGCACTCACCTTTGCTATGATCTACTAGCGTTTTTAACTAGTTAGTAATTCCTTTGGTTGAGCAGTGCTACTAGTACTTTTGAGTTTGATAGATAGCTGGTGTGGGTGTGACAAGTGTGGGATTGTTGATAGCTTGTGGAAGGTTATGGAGCGCCCTTAACTTTGTGTTAAAGCTTATAAGTGAAAGAGAGACATTGTATGTTGGGAGATTCATCCTTGAAGAGTGAATGCTTGAGAAACATGTTGGCTGGATCCTCTGAGAAGGCTTGTGATGTCAAGACTTGGTTGTAAGCTTCTCTTATTTCATTATTAATACAATCAATGATGTTTTCCTATGTCTTGTATGTAATTTACTTGATAGCTCATGACTTCTTGACTTTGTGAGTAAATATATCATTGTTATTTTCCGGTTATGTGCTTTGTTGTATTTTCTTTGCATTGTTTCAGGTTGATCACTCATTGAGGAGAAGGAAATGGGAGCTGGAACAATGCAATGGAACTTCATCGACAATCAGTTTGAGGTAGGCCTGCAATGATTACTATTTAAGGAAACCAATTATTGATCTGGCTTTGCTGTGACTAGACCCACTCTAGGGCTAGAGGGGTTGCCTCTATGTGCAGAGGGAAAACTTTCCTGCATCACATTGCTACCTTGACACCCATTCACAATGAGGTTTTGAAACTAGTTTTCAAATACTTAGGAGACATCAGAGTTGAAGCTCTCCAAGGAGCCAAGTAGAGATGGCACACATCATCCGGTGAAATTAAAAATAGGAAACCTTTTGGATTTCATAATTTTCTACATCCTATGGGTAGCGCATGGGATTATGCTCATCTATTGTTGGAAAAATTTCCTATTTGGATGGGATGCAAATACATATGCCCCATAGTTTGGTGTCCTTAATCCTCCTATAATTCTGAATATGACTTGATAGAGATAGGTAAGTATGTTTCATTCCAAGAAGTCTAGAGCACGAACATATTACAACATGTAGGAAAAGAGCCTTACCCATCCTATTCCCTAACTACTCTTCATGTCAATGATTTGTTTGCATGAGGTCATGTAAAAATGTAAGCTCAGGGGCGATGTTGGGCTTCGTAATTACTACAATTTTCTTATTTTATTTCTTATTTTTATGTTTGTCTTCTAAGATTTTTTGTGTGCATATTGTAATAAAACACCACCTTAGCTGTAGAAGGGATAAAAGGATTCACTAGAAACATGGAAATAAGGTTTCCTCCTGATTCTTCCACTCAATATATAAATATAAAATAGTGCAGCTATTTCTATATATGATATCATATAGAACTATGTATATTATAAAAGAGTGCAGCCATTTCTATGACAAGGAAATCACATTCAGAAGTATGCTACTTTTATAACAAGACCAATTGAATGTGTAACTGAGCAAGCATGTGCCAATGCTAACAACTACAAGTTGACGTATATGATATAGAGAGTACTTTAACAAGGTTATAATTTTTATTTGAAAATATTAGAAATTCCAACAAGATTTTAAAAATTGAGCATTTTTTTTTGGAAAGCTAGATTACATTTGTCAAGATTTCAAATTTCAGTTTTCCTGGTTTTGGAGATTTCTGATGTAGAGCGGGCAATGAAATATTACGTATAATTCAAATCATTTTTTTTCTTTGCCATAACATATTACTAAATAGAATTATGCCCCAAAAATTGAGTTAGTAAGGGTTTCTTGATATCGCTTTCTACCTCTCCAATATGATCATGTCAAGTGACCAAGTGCTTGATGCTTATATGTATTACAACCACCACATATTCATCCTTTGCATTCAAACTGACCCACATGAAAATTCATCAAGCTATCAACCATGGGAAGGATCTCAATGAGGAGGAAATATCGAGCCTCAAGTAGTGCACCCATTAATGCAGCCAAACAATCAGATGGGTAGCATGTTCCCCACCTTATCTACATTCATGGCGGCCTCCCGTTGGTTGTTAGATTTAAAAGGCACAGTCTAAGAAGCCCTTATAACACAAGGGTTAAGCACTAGGATACATTGGGGCCTTTATAGTGAATTCATAACTTTGTTTGGAACTGGTGGCGGTTATATCCAAAATTGCATCACACTCATGGGGAACTCTTCCAGGAGGCTTCAAGCTTGATACCCTACCTTGTGTGTAGTTGTAGTTGATGACTATCACACCAGGACGTGTTATTTTGGTGGTGACCTTAGTGGCCTTTCTTAGGATAATTTCATGAGTGACGATGAGGGGGATGGTCCTTTCTGTACCCATGGTGGATTTCAGGAAAACACACTCGGTCCTCTTGGAGAGGTCCTCCACGACTCATAAGAACACGCGTTCCTAGTTTGGATCATTAAGTAGGTCCCTATTACAATTTTCCTGACCATTTCCTCACAACTGACTTGTTCATTGATTAATTGGGTTCTGGTGGTGGGAGGATCTCTTTACCACTTGGGTTTCCTTGGTTTTTAGCTTTAGGATATTTTTAACGTGTGCTGTTTATTTTTTGTATCTAGTGGACTTATGGGTTGACTTTGTTCACTCTTATGTGACCTTTGGTCACAACCACAATTGATTTTTGTTTGTGTCATTCTAATAAACTTGTGCACGTTGCCCCTTATGAGGCAGGACCATCTCCCTATCGATGTAGAATTAATTCGAGCATAGGTACATCATTGTCTTAGGTTACCTTAGGTACCACTCAGAGGCTTGAATCATCTGTTCATCTAGTGGCTAACGACAGTTCACCACATCATCACCAAACCTCTAAAACCATCTCATTAGGTGTGGGGGTTGACTTAACAAGAGCTTAAGTATTTGGGGTTTCCGTAGTGCATTATATTAGATATCATTTTTTGGGATTCAACTATGTTAAGTAAGTCATTCATCTACGACCATTTCCATGAGAAGTCATCATAATGACTAATTTCTCATGATTTTTGAATCATCCACTTAACACTCATTGCATCGGGTGATGCTCATAGCGGTGAAGAAGTGGGATTGAAATTAGTGAAATAAATCACAAAGCGACAATCATCACTTCCGAGACTTGCACCTAGTAACCAGGACTTCCTAGGAGCTCACCCATCCCAGATCGCCTCTGGATCAAGCGTGCTTAACAAGATCTTCACATATTTCCTTACCTTAGTCATGAATGGAAGTTGTTAATCGTTCTATGTCGGAACCCATTTTGTCTATTCATCTAATGATTGATGGTATTCCATAAGTCATGTTCACATCCATACCATTGGCCATGGATCACTTCTGCATCACATTCTTTTATGAAATTTTCTCCTTGTTTTGGCTTAATCTCAATGCAATTTGTCCACTAGTGACATCCAGTATAGGCGCCTCCACATCAACAAACTTTACCTCTCCATTCACAATGAGCATAGGTTCTAGTTCCATTGCATTTAGTATTCCTATGTCAAATTTTGGAGGGTCTAGGATCCCTTTTTCATCTCATTTCACGAGCCCCACAATTGGTTTTGGTATCTCAGTAGGAATTATGACAAAACCCAATAATGGATTCCCATTTGGTTGGAGTCCTTCAATGTATGCATTCCATCGTCCAGTAATGTTGGAGGTGTGTTTGTTTTTAGTTGGTATACTAATCCTTTTGGGAGTCAGTTTCTTGAAGGATCCATTTCCAAGAGTAATACATTTGATCCTTGGAATTCCTTTAGGAGGAAAAACACTTTTCACATGTATAATCCATGGGGTCTGAATCCTGTCAATAACCCCTTTGGATAGCCCTATGGTCCAGGAACTCAAAAACCACTAGGAAATCCTTTTTCCACTGGGACCACTTACCCTAGGGGAATTAACTAATCTCAATTCTATATGGGCACTGGAGCTAAGACAATTAGTCAACCCTCTCCCACAAATAGCTCTAATAGTGGAAACAAAACTATGGGGGGAGCACCTCCTCCACTTGTGTCAAAAGGTCTCTCTAAACCCCCAATCTTTGTTCACATCTCATTTTTGGAAACCTTAGTTTTTATTGATCTTTGTAAGTTGGTGGATGACCCCATTTGACATAATCTTGCATGGCCACATATTCCACATAAGTTGCTAGAAGATATCCCCAAATTCGGTGGTAAGCCTGAAGAAGACCTTGGAGCTCATATCACCACTTATCACTTATGTTGTTCATCGAACTCTTTCATGGATGATAGTATTAGGCTGCATCTTTTGCAGTGGACTCTTATGAGCGCCATTGCAAAATGGTATATCAATCTTGAATTTTTTGCTTGTGATACTTTATTATATTTGGCATAGACCTTTGTTAATCACTATCAATTGCCTGCTCGATATGAGGCTAGTACGAATATACTCACTACCTTCTATTAGAATGAACCCACACACATTTATGATCATATTCATGAGTGGAGAAGGTGATGATATTTTCTCCAAACCAAGCTTCTTCATGAAGGGCTTCATGAGTGGTTTGTTAAATATTTTGTTTTGCAATATTTTGATAAAACTCTTTCAAGTAGGTTTTTTTATATCACAGTATGGAATAAGTAGTTTAGTTGATGAAAGGTGGCCCTAATTGACCTGATAGTATGTGAATCTTGTTTTGACTTCCACTCTTTGAATCAGTGAACAAGTCTTTATTTCGACGTTGGTAAGCCAGCCTAGCTGAATGAGGCATGAGCTATCGAGTTAGATTAGGATACCATCCTTGTAGTTTAGTAAGCTGATGGAAAAGTAAGTTAGTTGAAATGGATTAGTTCATGATGGAGGGTATAGGTTGTTGTTCAATGGCTACATTAGTGGTAGAAAAGGCCACTAAGAATTCTTGTTTACTGATAAAGCCGGCTAAAGTTGTATGGCACAACTAAGTGGAATTGAATGTATTACTTAGTGACTGTATGACAACACTAACTTAATTAGTACTACCTAACATCATGGAAGATTTGGCTAAGGGTACAACCAAAATTGAAGAGTAAGCTATCTTGCATGGCCACCAACTTGATTTAATCTACTCCTAATCGGTAACCCTGTATCAACACATAAAATCACTCTTCGTCCATAGAATCGTCAACCAACTAAGAAACCCGGAACCCATGTTGATGGAGTCATGGGCTCTATATCATCTACCAACATAGGACAAATAACTTCTCAGATGGGCCAACTACATATCTCTTATATTTCCTGAACTAGTTATTCTGCTACCCAAACTCCACATGTCTTTTCTCCAACCTCTGAGGTGAATTAATTCCAATAAACTCTCAATAAGGATCCTTAACAACTAGTAGGGAAAATAAAAGGAATAAATAAAAAAAATCTAATGCGGAACAAGGGTCATCAAAAATCCAAGACAATGTTGGGAGTGGTGCCCAAGAGTAGATGAAGCACAATCGTTCTCCCTGTAATATTTGTGGGGATGATGATATTACTCATGAGTTCCCCCGGATGGATGAGATTCATAAATATTTTTCATAACAATATTCTTTCTAACTTGTTGTCTTGATGAATCCCTTTTCAACCCAACAACAAAACATGGTTGTGAATACTCCATCACCTCAGCAAGGGAGGAGTGGGGGAAACTATTATAATACCTCATCTTCGACTCAAGATATATTTATGATTAAGTAAGGCATCAATTTACAAACCATAGCTCATAATTATGGGAATTGTAAGAGTGGTAATTCTACCACAGAGTCTGTGAAAAAATACACACCAAATGGTAAACATTATTTCGATAAACCATCACTAAATAGTGTGTCAAACCCGCCTAAGGCAGCCCTTTGAAATATTGTGCATAACCCCAATGCAAAAGCCACTAACAATTAGAGTATTTTTGGGGATCTGGCTTAAGCTTTCATTGCCATGTCTACATTAGAAGTGTTGTAAAGTTTCCCAATGCGATGCAAGGAACTATTGTTTTCTATTGGTGGGGTGGATCCCTCATACTCAGATATTATGACCTTCGATCCATATCACTAGAAACCTTGTGTTCCATATCAACTGACCTTCTAGGTAGTGGTTCATGTCTTCGTAAAACACATTCAAAGGAAATTTTTGGTTGAGGGGCCATAGACTTCTATAATGTGATCAAAATGTTGGAAATCTCTTGGTTCCATTACTTTTTTTATATGTAGATAAATGTTGAAGGTCTTTGATGGGAAAACCTTGTAGAATCAAGGGGTGTTATCCACTTTGCTTATATAGTTAGGAGGAAAAACTATATTTGTTTAGGTCTAGGTCATCGATCCATCGTTAGATTATAACATTCTCCTTCGATGACATTGGTTTTTTATTGTTATTTTCGTGTTAGGTTTTTCATGTCACGATGTTCCCTCATGAAGGTAAAATAGTCACTTTCGACTAGTTAAACGTTTGCAATCCAGATCTTTGATTTCATGGTAATCTATCGATCCCCTATGTTGGTGACTCTACCACTCATGCAAAAAGTATTAGGATAGGAATTTTTAAATACTACTCCTTTATGGGTATGTTCCTGCTCCTTCCTTTCACTCAATATGATAATCTCTGTCTCATATGATTCTAATGGGTTTACTAATCATTGCATAGATTTTTCTCCTAGAGACATTGGTGGATTTCGTGAAATGACGTCTTCCAAACACGATATAAGTGCTTCCCATGATGTGTAACTTTCTTATTCTTACATTGGATACGATGTCAACAAGGCCCAATACCCTTGGATCAACTCTTATTTTGAGGACTCTAGCATGTTTAGTGGAATGCAGCTAACTTTCCTCAAATTGAGTCATTTCCATGACGTCAAACTTGATTCTGCCCTCCCTTTCTATAACCCTATCGAGCTCATTCACCCACTTCTCATCTCATCTAGTCCTCCCCATGAAGTTGGACTTGTTTCATCTCCTTCATCGGTCACTCATCTTTTACTTGTGCCTATGCTATTGACCTCAAGGAATAAATCTCGATCTTTGATCTATCTTGGGAGGATACATCTCATCCTTTATTATTTTCACTTTGGTAAAAAATATGGAATGGTGAATTTCTTACCCCCGATCTCTGTGTCATGATCATTGGGCACAAGGTACTAGTCCTACCCATGATATACTTTATGACTAAAATTTGTGTATCCTTCTTTTGATATCCCCATCAACCCTTAGAATATTGGGGTTGCAGATCACTTTGTGATCAGAGTGGTTTCCCTCATGATGAGATTTATCTTTATACCACTATGAATCCTATTACCTACAATATTATTCCACCTCTACATGAAGCGATGCATGGTTTAGATTCATAGTTTCTCACACGTTCACCTCATACGAATCATTGCCATGCATTCCCCACTTCTGTCCATAATGTCATTCCTACAATCAAACACAATGGGGCTCATTGGATCTATGTAGACTTTAGACCTTATGCTTTTTTGAAGGCTCTTGATTTGGATGGGTACATTGTCGAAGAGCCCCCTGTTGGGTTCCTCTTAGGGCCATACTGTGTCTAGTCTTCTGGGCATAGTGCACTCTAAATATGTGTGTAGTATAATTTATGTTTAATTTTTCTGCATGTGTGTCACGTTTCATTCCACTCATTATCATGTTTAGTACTTCGTTTGGAGATGCTCTCCTCTTTGATCTATGTCATTTATGCTGATGGTGCTAGCAGAAGTTCATGTAACATTGCTTCCATTGGTTGTGTACTCTTTTCACCCACTATTGAAATTTTGAGTTCAGGGGATATCTTTCTTAGCCCTACCATTGAAAATGTTGTAGAATACAGTGTCATCATTGAACTCACGGAGGCCATAGATATAGGAATCCGTTAGTTGGTGGTTAATATGGACTCTCAACTCATGGTATCGCAACTGAATTACTTCTATCATGTTTGGAATCCTATCTTATTTTGTCTCTTCTTAAGGGTACATCTACTTGAATGTTCATTTGATTATGTTATTTATCAACATGTCCCTAGGAATTCTAACATGATGTTTGATTCATTAGCTAACTAGGTGTTGGAAAGGCATCTATCACATTGATAATAAATATTACTAGGAATGCATGTATGTAAATATAAAACATGGGACGATTTTATATCATTCATAAACCGATAAGAAGAATATCAAAACACACACACACACACACACACACACACACACACACACACATATAACAGATAGTTTGCAAACATTGTCATCATAATAACAAAAAATTGTATAGTGTCAACATTGGGCTAATAGGCCTAGGCACATATGCCAGTTACATTAGCACTAATGGCCATATATAGAATTAATAATCATTATCTGAGTCATGGTGTGTCCGATAACACACTACCATCCTTGTCACTTGGTGAAGAAGTTGTCTCATCCTGCTAGAATGAACAATGATATGATGCTGGATTTTCCTCAGAATCTCATCCAATCGAGTCAATGATACTCCATTCTTCAACCCCTCCAAGTTATGATACACTCTCTTTATCTCATTTTAGTTTGAGTCTTCTTACTCATTTATCTCCTCTTGGACCTCTTGTGGCTACACCACTCTCACTACTCCTCGTCAGTCATAGGGAGATCCACCCTTAGGTCTATTTAGCATGATATTTGTGTCATATGTGCATGTTAATGATTAGTCTGCTATACCAGCAAAAACATTAAACACTTCTAAAAGCTTTAGAAAAAACATCTCACTTACCTAGTAGACCATATTACTTTCTAGGGGGAAATATTAGGTCTTGATCATAGTGGAAATATACCTATGCATATGCATAACAATCAATCCACGTGAGTTGCATATCTAGCTGTGCAAAGTAATATTTTTCATATTCTTGAATGTAAATTCCACCTCCCAACCTTAACAATAATTTAGTCCACCAGTCCATATGTGGCATTGATCTATCCAATGGTATTAGTAGAACTTGTGTTCATAGTATTGGAACCCTCTCAAAGAATAATGTTGTTATGATGCTGCTATACCCAAATGATGTTTTCTTCCTTGTTTTTCATTTGGTCAATTGATTATTTAAGCTAATGAGCAACCCATTGCACCAATTGATCTAAAAATGGCCAAAATTCAAATATTCAAATTCAAGTGAAAATATGGCCATTACGTAGAGCTAGAGTAAATGAATTCAATGCAACTTGAATGGGAAAAGTACAAGTCCATATGAAAAAGTCATTTGCGGTTAAAGTTCTAGTAAAAGCGGGTCGAAAAGTCAAATTCAATGTTGGTCAAAAGGTCAAAGTTCATGGTTCTGGCAGACATGGTTATAGCGTAAGGTTCCAGTGCAAGATTCCAATTTGTGGTTCCAAGGTTAGAACCAATAGGAGGCTGCTACATGGCCCTATCAATGGGTGAAACATGGCCATTTATTATTGGTAAAATATTATTATTATGGACTGACAGACCGGGCAAGTTTCAATCTCGTGACCTTAGCATAGCAAATCTTGACCCTCACGAGTAGGCCACAAAAATTATTCTTATGCCATGGCATAAATATTCTATTTGAAGTTTATCCATTCAGAACAGCCTAACTATATGTATTAGCGCTTGAGACATGGCATGTAGTGGTTTACGGTGGAGTTGGAATGATCCTAAGGCCACATGATATATGTAACGATGGAGTTGGGACTGAAGGGTGGCAGGGATGGTCCGACCAATCGACCATAAATTTTATTCTTATGTCATATCGCAACCAACCAATGAACTGACACGGAGCTCATGATTTGACCGCCTGACCTCTCACTTACTATTATAAAATTTTTACCAGTGTGCCGCAAGACAAGGAGTTGAAATTTTAGGTAGTGAATTGGCTTTTCGACTATGAACACCAGAGAGATAGAAAAACTTTGAAGGCTTATTGTTGCATCTCCATAAGGTATTTTTCAGTGCCGTTAGTTGTGTTTGAAGCTTGAGGTCGAGTAGACCATGACAAGACCATTCATGAATGTATTTGATGCACTTTTCATGTACTTTGATGGATTTTAAGAATTAATAAAGAGGATTCCCCATTGAAGACCAGGCCCAAAGATGTAGGCTTTTGAGATAATTTGAACTCCGTTATTAATTTTAATGTCGCTATTATTTTTTTGATTTGATGTTGTCATTTATTTTTCTCCAAATTATTTACAAGTTTCACATTTCGTTAAATTTGAGTTTTTAATGGTGGTTTTTTAACATGCAAAAACAACTTTAAAGGTTTGATAAACTAAGTATCAATTTAATGATAAGGAATTTTAGATCAAGTGGTATCAGAGAATATTTTTATAACTTTGTTTTACAGGTGTACATGATGACCAAGAGTAAGTCCATACATGGTGAAGGGGAACTTGTAGAAGGAAACCCTGAAATTGGTTCAATTAGAAGTACAACTCATGGAGAAGAGACGGGTTAACAAGGCATAGGCGACAATCATTTTGGTTCAGACACAGGTGTTCTAGATGCGTTTATTACCTTGTGAGCCACAATTAAGGAAAAGTGTCCTAAATTCAAGAAGGCGAAAGATGAAGATGATCCCAAAGATGAGTAAGGACATCCATCACATTCAAGTAAAGAAACTAAGGATGAGAAAAAGGATGGTCTCCCTTCGTTATTACAAGAACTTGAAATGTATTTATCACAACCACTTTTGAAGTTAGATGTTAAATTTGACTTACCAATGTATAATGGAGAAATTAATGTTTAAATATTGGATAACTGGATCATACAACTGGAAGTTTATTATATTGTGAAACCAATTAAATATGAGGCAATAAAAATCAGATTGACATCACTTCTTATTAAAAGCACAACACTTGTGTGGTGGTAGAGTAAAATGTAGCATGGAAGTCAAAGAATTGGTAAAAGGTTTCCATCATGGAATAGATTTATTCTTGCATTAAGAAAATTGTTCTATCCCTTAGGATATAAAGAGAAAGCATTAATTGAATTGAAAAGTCTTAAGCTAAGGAATGGACATACAGTGCAAGAATACACAAAGGAATTTTGAAACAAATACTTAACATTAAATATTACATTACACACTCAAGAAACCCTCATGAAATATACGAGTGGGTTACTTGAATATATTCACAATACTATATTCATGTTTAGTTTGACTAACTTAGATGAATTATGTGTACAAGCTACTTATTTTAAAGAAGGGAAAACATGAGGTGAAACGATGGAATTGAAAACTAAAAAGGATTTTAAATGCAAGGGAAATATGAAGAGACCAAATTCAATGACAAAGGGCGAAGAGAAGATCATTTGCAAGCACTACTAGAAGGATGGAAATGATGAGGAACATTGTTGGAAACTTCACTCGGAAATGTGACCAAAATGTTTCAAATAAAATAAGGGTAAACAAAAAGGTTCTAACAACAAAAAAACCAACAAATATGGGGTCACCTTCAAGGGATGAAAGTCAAATTAAAGCTATTGGTGTTAAAGGTGTTATGCTAAATTTTGACAATTACGAATAACGATGAATTTCCTAGATCTAGTGGTTTTATCTAGAACAACAGAAGACAAAAAACATAAATTTTTCCTTAGAGATATTATAGTATGGGAAATAGTGCTACCTCAAATATGTAGCAAGACTTCCTTTCCTCGTTGTTTGTAAGCTCCAACTCTAGTTCCAAGTGTTATAATTACAACCTGCACACATGCCTAAAATAAGTGAAGGATACACAACATTCACATAAAATAATCTAAAATCTCTATTAAATGAATCACCATGGAATTGAAAAACATGAGTGAAAACACAACACAACACATATAGGAAAACAATATTCTCTTTGTTTTGATAAATGTAAGAGAGGTTTTACAACCATAAATAGAAGTTGATCTTGTATATCTCTCCCTAAGTTGAATTCTCCTTCCCTGTCATAAAAAACACCTCAAAAACAACCCTAATGCATGAATGTGATGACTCTAGGTTCAAGAAGTAGCATGAGGTCACCATCAATCTCTAAAATCCAACCCGGACCTTATGAGAGGTAGCAAATCTATATGAAGGGTATGGTAGATTGGGAATTCTTATCCAATTACCAATCTAGACTTGAGATCCACTTATGATGGGACGATGAGCCCAAGTGATAAGAGCCGATGTATCCAAGAGAGGATCATATGGGATTCAAGCTCTTATCCATGGTAAATGGTTATAACTACTTTAGAATCTTATGGAAGAGGAAGCTTTGGAAATATTTTTTATTTTTCCTAAATTTGTAGAATTAGCGTACCTGTAGAAGGGATAAACAAGTGTTGATAAACAATAGTGAACTAGCATGCAACATGTACTTAACATAGGTGGCTAAGGAGGCAAGGTTCATTGGGGCTAAAAATAGTGTTTTTGAGCAATATTTCCCAGAAACTTATTCCTTTTGGAGAGGTCATTCTTAAGGCTTTGAGATGGGATGATGAAAAAATGTTCATGGATGTTGATTGATCTAGTTTGTAGGCCTTTTAGGATGATGTGAAAAAATGGCATGTAATAGATTGCCCGCTAAAGTAGAAATTCAGAAGAAACAATCGATGACTGAAGTGCTTTACCATGTGACAAGTCTGGATAAAGAACAATTGGTCAAGATCATCATCTCTAACAATATATTTCATCATGATATCATTGTTTAGGGAGGCATACCCATGCTGAACACATAAGCCAATATTACATGTACAATGATCAAGAAGTCTCATCCACTAATGATAGAGTGTGGACCCATGCCTGGATAGCCTTATGTATGATTATCGCCATCATAATTGTGTGATATTTTATTAATCCTGAAATCATAGCCTGGATGGATGGAACTAGATCTAGGGTCTTATATCTTGTTCGCTTAATCATTTGATAGTATGAGTCTAACCATGCGATTAAATGAGATTAAGTTGAACATGGTAGATTCAATTTTATTATCGACAAATGATGTAAGTGATTAGTAGACATGAGAGGAACCACCAATGATGTTAATGGCTCTCATAGTACAATCTGTATGGTGTGAATGGGTGAGCTAAAGTTGAATACCACACAGAATCCTTGGGTCGAAGGCCAATGATGGAAACCTATCATCGAATGTGAGGAAACTTTCCACTTATGTATGCATGTCCCAAAGCATTGAACAAAGATTCTAAGTCAATTTTCTGGATATTGAGTTAATGTCGATAGAAACTAACTCATTGTAGGATGACCTTGGTGTATCCTCCATCAATGACACGAAACGAGTATCAATATTTGAGATAGAATGATGCTTGATGTGAAATTAATTAAAGAACAAAAGACATGAAAAAAATCTTAGGAGTATTGTACCAGATAGTAACTAAAGGAGTTCTCTTGAATCTATTAGCGACACTCGGTGGAGTTGGTAGCATTGACCTAAAACTGATTATGGAGGCTTTTGATATATAGTGTGATTAACCAAAGAGGCAAGCATATTATTGAACCCAATATTCATGGAGATGAAGTGAAAAAGTTTCATGTTCAAGAGTGACTCATTACCATTAATAGGTGAAAGTATCTTGTTTTCCCAATTTCCCAGTCATTTCTGACCAATACGTCTTTATTTTTTAATAAGCTTGGGGAGGATAAAATGTGAATAGTTTATAAGTTCATCCTTTGGGTGAATCCTTCTGAGTATATTTTACAAACCCTAAGAAGGAGTGGTCTAGGCCCATCACATTTGATGAGTCCATTGGTGTTTGATGTTTTTATAAGTCCGGAGAATGTGAAACTTGACGTCTTTTCCATGCTCGAGGAGTTTCAAAAGGATGCGAAAAAGAAAAATCCAAATGTTCCTTTTCGTAATTTGTCTCTTGGGATCGAAAAGATGTAAAATGATACCTAGGAGAACCTTTTTGTCATGTTCAAATAAAGTATTTATTTTTTATAAATAGTCCATCCCAGTCTAGAAAAGGGTTAAACTTAGAATGGGCAATGGTCTTTTAATTTACTTTAACGAGTTCGAAAATATAAGTGCTCGACAATCGTTTCATGTTTTGGGTGTCTGCAAAGAGCTAAAAGGGAACTCCTAGTAGATGAATGAGTGGTATAAAGGGTAGAAATTGGTTCTGGTAATGATGGAACTGCTCAAAACATGCAAAGTTCGAGATGATGGCTAATGAGACCACTCAGCGTACTAGTTCCTCAGGAAAGGGTGAAACAACTATGTGAAAGCGTATGATTGGCCAAGTACATGGTGACAATGGAAAGAGAAAAACCAAGGCTCATATGACATATAAAAGCTGATAAAAATAGAACTCACAAAGGATAGGATGATAATGGTTTCATCTTTACACAAGCTTGAAACATGGGAAACTATGCTTGAGATTGGTTTTCATGCCCCCATGATAATAATGTGATTTTAGGGACAGGCACCCTAAGCTTCATTTCATTCACCTAAGTAGACTATTGGTTACTAAAAGGTGGATGGAATGAAGGTTGATTTATGAGATCAAGTGAAAGACTCAACTGGAAATTTACTTGATCTAATCAAAAACTCGAATTGGAAGGGGATATGTTTCATTTTTTAAAGAACTTGAAATAGTAAAAGAACTATCCTCAAGGGACTTTTATTCATTTTTTAACAAGCTTAACACAGGAAAAGGAGCTTTGTTTCATGAACCTTGTTTCATTTTTTAACGATCTTGACACAAGAAAAAGAACTCTTCTCCGGGGATTAGATCATGGTCCCAAAAATGCCATGGATTTCAAGAGGTCCTCCTTATATGGGATAACAACACTCTAGAAGTTATAAAATGTTCCAATTGAAATACCAGACTCTAATTCCCTCATTAAATGATTGACAATATCACCTATTGGATATTAGTTAAAAGAAGTTGGGCAAGTAGCGAAACGCTCATCTTCATCAGTCGGTATACGCATGGGACATGTTTCCACATAATTAACTTGTGGTGGGGAAGATACCACTTGCATATTTGGAACATTTATGGAAGCGTATTGGTTGGGAGTCAAGTTAGGACCAATGAACTAAATCTAGTCAATGGTCATGATTCTTCTTTCATGTGGGAAGCACATCACATGAAAGAGTGAAGAGACAAGAGCTCATGTGTCATACAAATAGTCACACCTAAGGAGTAAATTAAAATCCAAAGGTTCTTGGACTACCATCACATTTATATAAAAATTATTTCCTCCCAAAGTAATAAGTAAATGAGGAAGGATCCCTAATGCTTTACTGGTTCCTCTATTAAAAGCCAACATATTCTGCGAAACAGGAGCATGCTGTGGAGAACAAAAAGCTTGACAAATAGTTGAGGAAAAAATACTAACAGATGCACATTCATCTATAATTGTGCTAGGTATAGCCATATTATAAGCCAATACTATGATCTGGAAGGGAACGTAAGGAGTAAGAAAATATCTTGTGAGTTGACTCTAGTCAAAGGAAGTGACCACACTACCTGGAGGGGATGTCGTAGGAATGGGAGAACTTCCCGCTTGTGCCATGGGATTGGGAGAAACACTGCCCTCTACCACAGGAATGGGAGAATTTCTCCCCTATGCCATGGAAATGGGAGGATTGTCCCCCTATGTTGTTGAAATGGGAGGATTGTCCCCCTGTGTTGTTGAAATGGGAGGATTGTCCCCCTCTGTTGTTGAATTGGGAGGATTTCCCCCTAGTTCATTGGAACTTCAAGAAACAAGAAGAACCTGAGTGGTATGAGACTCACTCTCTATGGGAGAGCTATGATCAATGGATGGTGGAATCAAGTCATCCATGTTCTCTACTAGTCGAGAAAATACTAATGGGATTCACATTTAGAGAGAGTGGGATTCAATTAAGACAGATTCTTATCAACTACTTCATCAACTAGTGGAATATTAGGGGAAAGCTTCTGGTAGCTAGTCAGAAGTTGTGGTTGAGAAAAAATAATATTTCACAACAATTTATATGCTTAATCCATATAAGGGAAAAGGTGACTTCGATGATTCCCTTCACATAACTTACACAGAAAATTAACTTTACCCTTCTTTCAATCAACCTGATGATCACCATTTGATGGTTTGTCACTAGCATGATCTTTACAACCTGACAAAAAAAGGTTGATGTGAGCTTGTGGACCACACTTCTAGTACCTTGGGAATACTAGGAGAGTTTTCTAAGAAAGAGGTAACCCTTACATAACTTGCAAGGGAATTTAGCTTTGCAGGGCTGATTGAAAGGTTCCTCCATACTAGTGACATTGGTAGCAATGGTTGCTTGGTTCCCCCTGCTTATTTTTCTTCTTCTTCTTTGTCCTTTTTTTCTCCTTCTTAGCTTCCTCATTACTAGAATCAAGACGTTCACAAGGCAATGAGGAGGAAAGGATGTAGAAATAATAGGTGAAGAAGGAAAAGTGTGAACTTTAAGCTGAACTTGAGGTTGATATTGTTCGGGTGGAGGACTACTTGGTTGAGAAGCAGTTTGAACATTCGAAATCAAAGAGGTCAAAAATAACGAAACTAGAATACCATTGGTAAATCTGGGAAGGGACAAAGTTTTCATATAAGGAGCACCAATATTTCCAAAAGGAGGAAATGGACTAGGGTTCCCATCAGAGGGGTTTCCTTGACTTGTAGACTCAAGAACTGTGGCCACAAGTTTCATCCTAAGATCCACTAAAGAGTATTTTAATAGGGACGATGTTGTTTTGTAGTCAATTAATTGATTTTAGAAATTAAAAACAAAAAATAAAAAGAAAAAGGGGTAAACCAGGAAAAAGGGACTACCAGGTCACCTTGAATTGCAATATATCCCACCTTGGTAATCCAAGGATTTACGTACATGCATGAAATCTCCCCAAATGTTGTGTTCAGTGTATCGAAGTGTATAATGTGGATAGCTTAGTTACATATTGTGGGATAGAAACCTAGTGGGGACCTCCAAAATCTACTCATAAGTACGTGGAAGCACAATCCATATTAGTGTTGTCTAATGCATAACTGTTTGATGAGAGCATTCCAATATAATTATCATGTGTGGAGAACCATTCAATATACCTAAAGGTCAGGGGTAATTTTAGGGGCAAATAATCGCCCAAAGGCGAAATTTAAGGCTTTTTATATTTTAATGGGGCGAATTTTTAATTAAAATATATATATATATTTTTTTTTTATAATTAGCCCTCATTTTATTTAAAAACTAATTTATTTTTTTATTTTCGCCCAGGGCAGATACACTAACCGAAATGGGATTTTCTTAAAATCGCCCCATTTTGATATTTACTAAATTGGATTTTCTTAAAATCGCCCCATTTTGATCTTTGCTCCTGGTTTTGGGAGATCAAAATCAATATTTCTGATTTACTGTTTGGTTTTTTCTAATTTGGCAGTGAAATTGTGAAGATAGATTTGGTCTGAGAAGGTTAAATTTGTTTTGAAATGGAGAGCGGAGTTTAATTTTTTCCAAATGGAGGGCTCCCTGTTTTCACGGATTCAGCCGCTGTTTTCATGAATTCTGCTGTTTTCATGTGTATATGGCTCCCGCTCCCTGTTTATAAAATTGTTTTGAAATAGGTGAATTCCGTTGTTTTAATGTGTATATGGCTCCCGCTCCCTGTTTATAAAATTGTTTTGAAATAAGTTTTTTGATTGTACTTCACCAATCTTGGTTAACGTTAATTGTCGAACCTCTCTGCCTGGCGTTTGGCACTTTCACATATGTGTCTTGGTTGGCCGTGATGGTAAGTATTTCTAGCCTCTGTCACCTCACTGAGGCCGATCAAGGTTAAAGATCGATGGGTTAGGTTAATAATTTGTCCGTGTAGCACTTTTGACAGATGAATGACATCTACACTAAGCTGCTGCTGTCCATTTTAAGACTCTGTTTCTGTCTATGATGGAGTCTTTGTGCTTTACGCAATTATATATTAAAATTTACTCTTTCTGTCTCTATTTCAGTCCGTTGCAGTTCAGTCTGGGGTCATTTATTTGCTGAAATTGTCCCGAGGGCGTATTTTTAATGAAGTTGTCTAGAGGGCATTTACATTTCTATGCTTATCATTTAAGACACGCTGGTAAGTATGGTTCTGTAATTCTTGACAACTTTTTAGATGGAAACTGTGCATAACGCATAATTCTGTCAATTGATTTCCATGTACTGCATTAGATGGAAACTGTGCAGATATTTTCTCGACAAGAATTGTAAATTCTATCAAGTGATCTCCATGCATATATTTTCTTGACGGGAACTGATCATTCTGTCAATTGATCACCATGTACTGCGGCTCCCGTTGACGTTAATTGTCGAACCTCTCTGCGTGGTGTTTGGCACCTTCACATATTGTCTTGGTTGGCTGTGATGGTAAGTATTCCTAGCCTCTGTCACCTCACTGAGGCCGATCTAGGTTAAAGATCGATGGGTTGGGTTACTAATTAGTCTGTGTAGCACTTTTGACACACGGATGCCATCTGCACTAAGCTGCTGCTGTCCACTTTAAGACTTTGTTTCTATCTATGATGGAGTTTGTGGGCTTTAAGAAATTATATATTAAAATTTACTCTTTCCGTCTCTATTTCACTCCGCTGCAGTTCAGTCTGGGGTCATTTATTTGCTGAAGTTGTCCCCGAGGCATATTTTTATTGAAGGTGTCCCGAAAGCTTTTGAATTACAATAGTAAGTCTTATGCTTTGAATATTTACAGGACTTGCACTGTTTTTTATGTCATATCCAGAACTTAAATTTATCCATCAATTTTTATAATCTTCGCTTTTAAGTTTATTCATCAATGGGCTTATCTTTGGTCTTATTTTTGTTTTGTAGCTTTAGAGAGGAGCGAAACAAGTTAATGATAATCAAAATTTTGGACGGTTATTATGGGAGATGTTCTCATAATATTTTTGGACTTGTCTTCATATTGCTAGATGGCTTCAAGAGTACTATGCGTGTGTATTTATAAATAGCGTATTCCTGTACCTTGGATTGTGCTCAATGATGATAGGTCATTGTTCTTGGACGGGGACAAATTACTCACGAAGTTAATGGTTAGGATGTGGACGTTTTCCTAATATTTGGAATTATTGTCATATCTATGGATGGTTTGTGAATATATAAATAGCGTATTCCAGCACCGCGTTGGACTGTGCTCTATGATGATAGGCCATTGTTCATCTGACAGAGTCAGGTTATGCTTTTACATGAATGAAAGGTTGTAACTATGTTGATCTGGTTATTTAAAGTCATTAATTTTAGCATATTGAATGCGCACCGTTTAATAATTTACTCAGGTCATGGAATTGAGGGGGGTTTTGTGAACAATCATGATTTTTCTGCAGCTTTAATTCAGTTAGTTTTAGCCCTGTATGCAAAATTTGGGCATGTTTTTCTTTTAAAAACTGATAATCACTGTTTGTAAAGTTGAATTATAATCCCAGGAGATTTTGAATAACTAGTCAATAGGATGAATATTGTTCACCATTTCATAACTCCAAGTAATCTGTGTTTGCGTTGGGTGGCATGAATCATCTAGCTGCATCATCGGTTGACCTATTGCAGTCCACAAATCAGTACCCTACCACCAACAAGGCCTTGTGTATATTTTTGTTATTGCTTGTAAATTATGAGGTGGTTGTGCCAAGAGAGGATGGTCTTTGGTCTCTCTTGTTCATATTCTTGTTGATGTTTTATTCGCATTTGCTGGTTAATCTTTGTATTCTTTTTTCCTCGGTTGTAAATCTTTGTATTCGTATGACCCTTTTGTTTCAACACTAAATGTTTTTGTATCTTATTTGAACTACAGTCAATTTTCTATCCAATGACTGCCTTATCATTCAATTAACAATATTCCTTGATAAAGTATTATGTTGTTCACTCGAGTTTCATTCTCATTGTGGTCTTTTCCACCTTGGCATGTCAAAAGAGTTTTGGGTATTTTGGAAAATAAATATTCCTCAACCGCAATACATAAGTCAGGTGAAGTCCCTGTTATGAATTGTATCTCTCAAGCCCAAGGCTTCCAGGTTGCTGGTTGAAACTTTGGCTATGCATATTACATATGCATCCTTCCTATATGTTTCCTGCTATTGCCTCCATGTCTTCTTCCCTTTTTGTTTTTACCATCATTATTTATTTTCTTTAAAAGCCAAGCCCCTTTTTTGTGGGGGAATTTCATTCCTATTATATATATTGATTGAGATATAGGTTGTCCAGCTGCGAGAAAACTCTTAGTGAGTGTAAGTATCTAGATACAACCAAACATTAGTCATAGTTTTTCCCATGTTAATAAATTTATTGTTCTCTCCATCTCTTCTTTGTGCTTCTCAAGGGTCAATGCTTTCTGTCCTAATTTTAATTCTTTTCTAGGTTTTGCGTACTTCTATCCAATTTTCTTGACCGGTTCTATTTTTGTTCCTCGACTTCTTTTGGTATTACTATTGCTTATATGTTGCTTAGATATAGGTTGTCTAGTTGCAAAAAAACTCTTAGTGAGTGTGAGTTTCTAGATTCAACCAAACATTAGTTATAGTTTTTTCCATGTTAAGAAAACTGTCTTCCCTGCGTGTCTTCTTTGTGCTTCTCAAGGGTCAATGGTTTCATCTTAATTTTAATTATTTTCTAGGTTTTGGGCATGTCTAATTTCTCTAGATTTTGGGTACTTCTATCTAATTTTCTTGACCAGTTCTATTTTTGTTCCTCGACTTCTTTTGGTGTTACTGTTACTTACATGTTTCTTTATCCCCGATTCGCTGTTTTGGGCAGAGCGTTTCTAGATTTCTGGCTCCGGGATCTTGTTTTGCATTTTTAATGTGATTTTATTTTCTCTCTTTTTCTGTGATTCTCTCTGTTTTCCTTGGTTCTTGTAGCCAATTCTTTGTTGTATTCACTTTCATAATTAATCTACTACCAAGGATTATTCAAATTTATTTTGTCATTTATGAAAGTCAAAATCATTTCGAAATTCTAATGTTGACCAATATAGTCCTAGTCTTATCCACACCGGCGACTTTGCAAGGTTTTCCCATTGCAGATCAGAGCCCATGTTCCCAAAAACTGGTATATAATTCCAGTCTTACGAAAAAAACCTTACTCGAGAAGATGACAACTAAAGTTTTTCTTCATCTGTGTGAGGGTTTCTTCCAACAGCTGAAGACACAAGAATTCGGGCTGATGATCATACTACCTCAACCCATTAATGCATATTTTGTAGGTGAGGATGCTTGGGCAGGTCTGTGTTTTTAATCAGAATAGAGGGATCAAGTCTCTCAAAAGATAAAACTCTCTGCACTTGGTACATTTGAAATTAAAATGGATCCATGTTGGTTTTTAATTATATATATCTTAGAAATATTTTTATTTTTTATTTTCTTATTGTCATACTTATAATAAAATCTAAATACAAGTCTTGAAATAAATGATTATAAGTATCAATTTGTTATTTTATTTTATATGGTTATATGGTCAAATGGATATATATAGAGAGAAATGTTTTTATTTTTAAGTATATGTTTATTGTGTTGACATTTAAATGTTTACACCCATTTACAACCACTACAACATTCCCTGATATTGAACTCTAGAGCAACCCTGTTCCTTGGACATAAACACATTGTTGTTATTCGTTTTGAGAATATTAAATTATTTGCTCTCTTTGAAGCAATTTATGGCTGGAAATGTCATACACCCATTAGTTGGGATCATCCAGTGGATAGAGTAATCTTAGACTGGGATTGCTTGCTTCTATGTAATCCAGTGAGTTGCCTTTGCACTCACTATGTCATCTATTACATTGTACTCTGTGCAGTTCCCTGGATCAATTTTGGCCTTTAGCAAAACATTAATATATACATTAAATTTTGTTATCCGCTTCAGGGTTGTATGGAGCAAGTTCTCCTTAATTTCTTGCAACTCCGTTGCTGATCAGAGTCAATATCTCTGGGAAGTTTTCCCTTCCAGATTTTCTTTCTTTTGTGTCTTTTGGTCTTCTTCCTATTGGGACAGTTCCCTTTGCTTGTTCAACATGGCCGACATGAAATGGGACAATATGTTAGCCAATTGATACATTCTGTTTCCCAGAGTAGAGATTGCTCCTCATTTCTAACAATCTGAGCTTTAAATTCAATGTCCCCTCCTCCATGGATACAGTTTTTCTGAGCCTTCTTTACCCACTGGCTGCCGGATCATACAGGGAAAGTTCTCCTTGACCTCTTTTAACTCCCTTTCGATGCACCTCTCATAGCAACAGGTTTGATTGCCAAATTGATCTGTAATTTCAGGGGAGCAGTTGCAGCAATGTTTTCTCCCTACACCTGGCTGAGTCAGTTCATAGCAAACCCAAAATAGCAGGAGAGCCCTTGCAATGCTACTTTGCTTGGAATGTAACAAGCATTAAATCGATTAGAGCATGAAAAACAGACTTCTGTTACAGATCAGGGCTATTCTACATAAAGTACAACTTCTGGCCTACAGTTCCTGAATAACAATGGGGGAGACCTACAAGAAACACTTCCAATGATTAGAATATATTTCATCTTATATATCAATCATTGGGTGAGTGCATGATATGCATAGTCTTTGCTGCAACCCACTACTGCTTCTGTGTATACAAAAAAAAGGTAATAGAGTACTGTCTTTCTGCAGTTTCAATCTTGATTTTGCTCACAGCTCTCTTTTGACTACTGCCCATGTACAAACATAAACTTCTCTCCTATCCAAGTTAATAAAGCACCTTGCTTTCAATGGTGAAGACATTTAAGTAAAATAATTGTTGATTTAGAAAAAGTAAGAGTTTTATTAATAAGTTTATTATACTAGCACAGAAATCTCCCCAACTAAATGATGCAGATCTCACCAATGTGATCTGAACTAATGCATACCTCACGAATCTGTTTCTTTGTCGAGCTGATTTAAGGGCAACTAAGAGAGCTCAACACTAGGCATCAAATCCGTTGTCTACACCCAAAACTGTGTGAAATCCTATTTAATCTTCTGTTTCAGATTTTCCTCCCTGTTCTGTTTCCTTTCCTGTCCTGTTTTGAGTTGTTTAGGGTCTGTTTATTTGTTTGTTGATATTTCGTTTCGGTGGCTATTGCTAGTTCAGCATCTTTATATATGGTTAGGCTTTGTTTTGCTCAAGAAAATACGTGATCCCAATTTTCATATTTTCAGTCATTCAATCTTATTTCAATGGCATGTCTTCTGAGGATTGTTCAATGTAATGCCCTTTATTCTACTGTTCTTGCAGTCTTCAAAGCCTTTTAGCCGATTATAAGCACAATTTGGGCATTGGTTGGTGCCTGGCACTGAGTTTCAACTATCCACAATCTTCATTTCAATGGTAAACGTGGCATAAAAAACTTAGAAAGTCAGGGATACTTCCCACGAGATAGGAGTTAAATGACATCATAAAATTCCAGTGCTCACCCTGTTACAGGGTATCCATTCGATCTTTGTTACTATATAGTATACAACAACTATTAATTGCCCACCGATCTTGTTTTGACAGTTATTATTGCTTCAGTCGTGTCTTGTATTTAGTTTTATTCTGCTTTATTTCCATATTATTGGCGCCACCTTCAGCATCCCTTCGACCTCCGCAGTGAGGTAGGTAGTGCACATTCTCGCATTCTTTCTTCCAACAAAAGCGATCACATAAAAGGTATTTGTTCATTTTTCCAATTCACAAACAAACCATTGTGAGTTTTTTTGAAATATTTATTCTGGTTATTGTTATTTTGGAAGTTAATGTGAAAGTCAACATTTACCATATGATTAGAAAAGTGAGTATATAATATTTTGCCAGAGTGAGTATATAATATTTTGCCAGTTTCCATAAACTAGTTATGGTAAATTTTTGCATCTTGACATGGTTAATGTTACAAAGTGGAGAATAATCAAATTTTTTTCCATTCTTTCATTTCCACTCTTTTTAACTCTTTTTAGGATAAGAATGAAGATGTAAACTATTCAGTTTATTTAAATTAACTAAATATTTTTATTTCTATGCTTATCATTTAAGACACCAAGGCATTTACATTTCTAAGCTTATCATTTAAGAAACCAAGGTAAGAATGGCTTTGTAATTCTGACACTTTTTAGTTGGAAACTGTGCATATATTTTCTTGACGGGAACCGATAATTCTGTCAATTGATCTCCATTCATATATTTTCTTGATGAGAACTGATAATTCTGTCAAATGATCTCCATGCATATATGTTCTTGACGGGAACTGATAAATCTGTCAATTGATCTCCATGTACTGCACCTCACGTTGATGTTGATAATCGAACCTTACTTCATGGCGTTGGGCACCTTCACATATGCGTCTCAGTTGGTCGTGATGGTAAGTGTTTCTAGCCTCTGTCATCTCACTGAGGCTGATGCCTATTTGCACTAAGTTGCTGCTATCCATTTTAAGACTCCATGGAGTTTGTGGTTTAAGCAATTCTGTATTAAAATTTACTTTTTCGCCTCTATTGCACGAGTTACCTTTGAGGCCCCGTTAAGTGTTTCTCTTTAAATTATTTCTTTATTTCATTCCCATTTGCCCCAAATTACTATGTCTTGTCCTGTGGGTTTGTGGATTATTGTGTGGAGTGTTTTCATTGAATTTGATGCAATATTTGCTATTCCTCCATTGATCAGAGGGATTTCTCATGTTAATTAATATTGGCAGGAGCAAAAAGAATGGTAACCAGTGCCAGTACTGGGGTGTATCAAATATGGCGGAAGAAAACGAGAAAAATCCAAGTCAGACATTTCTTCTTGATGAACAGGTAAGTTTCTGTGTCTTTTTCTAAAATAATTAATTACAGCTAGGATATAAATTAATAATCAATCCAGAATTGGTGTGGAAATTGATTCTTGATACATGAAATGCAATTAATCCATAATCATGTATGACATCTCATTATACTCATTACAATTTTTTTTTTTTTAATTATTTTTTCTCCAACATAAACAAAGTTAACAATTAGAATTATTAGTACAAATTTATAAAAGATAAAAAATGATATTCTATAAAAAATCATAAGGTGTGTAATTAAAAATCACCAAATATACTTGTTATTTTTTTCATGGGTGCAATTAATTTATTTTTACTTCAATCCTACCTCTATAACTTCTAGATGTACCACATAACCCAAGCATTAACTTCTAGATGTACCACATAACCCAAGCATTGCCCATGGGATAAGTGATGCTAGATCTAATGACTTTGCAAAGAGTTTCTTAACAATAGATTATATATCCAACTAATATTCACACTTTGAGATTTATGCTACACTATGGAGTTAAGTACATAATATCCATGAAATAAAATGTATGCATAATTTGACATAAACATTGAAATGGTTGTGAATGGATTTGTACAAAAGGAATGAATTGATTGAAGAAATGTTTGCTCCTTCAGTGAAGATGATTACTGTGAGAACAGTCTTATATATTGCTACTCAGTATGGCTAGAAGGTATCTCAGATGGATGTTGAAAATGATTTTCTTAATGGAGATATGTTTGAAGAAGTGTGTAAGCAATGGCCACAAGGTTTTCCCATGAATGAAAAAGAACATATGGTTTGCATGTTGGTAAGAGTGCATTGTGCCTTGAAGCAAGCCCCTAAAGCATGGTATTTTCATGATTGATGAGCATCATGTAGCTACAAGTTTCAATGAGAGTCCCTCTGATCCAACTTGTATGTGGAGGTTAAAGGTGATGACCTTATAAACTTAGTTTGATGATTTGCTAATTATAAGTAGCAAAAATGAATCGATGAAATAGGTTAAAGCACATCTAGGTATAGCATTTAATAATACTGGCCTTGGCCTTTGGCACTATTGTATTCGCATTGAAGTTTGGAAACAATACAATTAGATGGACCTAAGTTGACTACAAGGGAAAACTTGAAGGATGTAAATTAAACTTCGTACAGACAATTAGTTGGAAGCTTTATGTATTCGATAACTACCATAACAGACTTAAGCTATCAAGTGAGTATTGTTTCTTGGCTTATTACTTATCCAAAACTTGGGCACTGGAAAGCTGAGAAGAGGATTGTCATATATGTTAAAGGAACTTCCTAATTTGGTCCAGAGTTTGTAAGGAATGATAGTTTCAGGCAGGTAAGCTTCACTGACTGAGAGTGGACAGGTACTCAAACAACAAAAAGTCAACTACGGGTTATTTTTTCAATGCATTCATGTGCTATATTGTGTTTACATACTTTCTTATGAATTCACTAATGCTCAGTAGGAGTAGACATTGGACAATTATATTTGTATAATTCTGTTTTAAACTGAAACAAATCCAGGGCTAAAAGGAATGGATTGATTGCACTAGTCATCCTTCTATAACTTTCCAACATAGGCTGGAGTAAATAGATTGTAATTTGGGTAATTTTTCTAACTGCAAACAGGGACATACTTGTGTATTGGCAGGGAAGCTATGATGGCCATTATGTCAGGCTAGGTGATCGCACTCCCTTGATCGTGAGCACTATTGTGATCAATATGGAAGACTTCATAGTCTAGATTGATTGTTTAGCAGTGATAGTTAGTGGGCTCATTCACAAAAGCTTCTATTTCACTAATCCTTTTTATAGAGTTGTCAGATTCAATTTCCAAAGGTTTTAATTACACTATAGAGTTGATTTTTGAGAGAGTTGTGATTCACAGTGTTAAGTATAGCAGATATGACACTTGAACGAAGACAAGCATAGTAGAGGTATCATACTCTATTATAAGCTTACCTGCATATTATAAGGGACTTGGTTGGCTTTTTTATAATTTTATAAACAAGTTCCATGTCGTGGAAATGTGAAAAAAAACAGTGATATTGCCACCATGTGGCTCTTGTCATATATGGTTTTATACTTTTTCAAAAAATTCTCTAAGAGTTCACAATGCTAAGATTCACTAGGACTTTACAAAGTTTTATTATTTTGTGAAAGACTTGCCAAGATATTACAAGATTTCATAATTGAGTAAAATATTCACCATGCCTGGTGAGAGATTTGCCAAAAAATTATATATACATATTATATTATTGATAAAATCGCCTTCCATTTTTCCTAAATACCATGGAGATTCGCCCATTTATTATATTTATAAATTTAGGGGGGGTTCTTAAAATTTTCCCTGGCCAGCACCTACGTACTAGTATCTTGGCTAGTGCAAGAGCTAAATAGGGGGTTGTAGCTCCCTTCCAGGAGAAGCTATAGAACGAGACAGGGTTGTAGTTCTCTGCAGGTTGCAGCCTGCGCACTGGTAAAGGACTGCACCAGTACATTGTAAAAGAAGTTTATTATTAAAGGAAGATAGAAACAAATTGCAGCAGGTGGTGTTCACCCACATTGGGTTTCCACCTTATATCATGGTGTTCATGAGTGCTTCTTGTGTGTGATGATCTATTCTGTTTTACTACTTCTATTTACTGTTCATAATGTCAATGAAGTTCTGATGCATTAACTAAAGACCAACATGTAATGGATTATCTAAATCATAAATAATCTGGATATACGCTCATTGATTTAGACACAGTTGCGTATACACTCAGGTTCACTTAACTGAAGTAGCGTATATGTATCTAAGTATGGAATTTAAAAAGTTTTACTGATTTGATAATACTGATTCACCCCCCCCCCCCCCCTCTCAGTATTATTTCCAACAATTGGTATCAGAGCAAGTCCTTTGGTAGAAGCTTGATCGTTGAAGGAGATCCGTGGAACAATGGGAAAGAAGCTTAAAAAGAAAGCACCGAAGAAGAAGAAGACATCTCAGAAGAACTATGATAGTGGGAGAATCGATTGGGGATTAGGTATAAGAAGCTCTTCAGATTCAGAATCATTTCAGAATGAAGATGAACTATCAGGTATGAATTTGCTATCTTCTGATGTTCCAGCTATCTTTCCTTTTGGAAAAGATGTAAGTGATAGCGAAACAACTGAATTTGCTCTTATTGGTGAACAAGAGAGATATCAAATAGAGGCAGAATTTAAAAGGCTTTCAGACATAATCAGAGATCAACAAGATCTATTGAACAAAAGGGAATGTGACGTCAAAGAAGAAGCTACCAAACTAAAGGCCCAACTAGAAGAAGGAAACAAAGTAAGGGAGTTATTCAAGGTAAAATATCAAAAGTTGCTAAAAGCCCAGCTAGAAGAAGGAAACAAGGTAAGGAAGTTGCAGGATGAAGCAACATCGCTGAGAGATGAAGTCAATGAAAGAAGCACAACCATCAAGAAACTCAGAGGTAGATCCAGTTACTACGAAAATCTTGAAGCCACGATCCAATCGCTAAAAGAAGATCTTGAAGAATAAAAGAAGAAGAATAAAGATCTACTCCAAGCTATTGAAAAACAAGAAAACGAAGTTATCAGCTTAAAATCTCGGTTGGAATGCGCCTTGAGAATTCGTCAAATGCAGCAAGGTATGAATGAAGAACAAGAAAAGGAGATACTCAAACTAAGGCAACAAATGGAAGAAGGAAGAAAGTCTGAAGAAATATTGAAGAAGCAATGTCTAGAAAAGGAAGAGCAACATCAAGTTGAGGTAAATATCTTGAAAGCTAAATTAGAAGATGAGGATAAGCTTTTACGATTTCAAGATAGTATTAAAATCTTGGATGATATTCTTAGTAGTCAAAGATCCCCTGCTATCAAAACTGGTCTTGGTTTTCATGAATATGTTGAAGGTGAATCTAGTTCACAAGGAGAGGCAAGGATCTCTAAAAAGAAATCTAAAATGATCATCAAGGAAATGAGAGGTCAACCCCATCAACATTCAAGGAAAGAGACTCCTCAAATAAAATCTGTTACTCCTCCTATGAAAAATGCTTAATGTTATGTATGTCATAATCTTGGACATATTGTAGCTAGATGCAGAAGAAGAAGGGTTCAAGACCATCATGTAGAAAGATCATCATATTCAAGCTACTTTAATGGATATTGTTTTTCTTGCAATATGTATGGTCACAAAGCTGCTAATTGCTACAGGAGGAATATGAAACATGTAAGATGTTATGCATGTAACAGGTTTGGACATAGAGCAAAAGATTACAGGAACAAAGTTCATGATAAGAAGAAATCATGAACATTCTTGAAGGTATGGAAGAAAAAGGAAGTTCAGTCAGAAAGATGTGGCACAGCACAGGATACTCAGCACAGCACAGACATAACAGACTCAGGGGGAGTTGAAAGTGTCAATCTTCAGTGTCCTAAATCTAATACGCAAGTTTCATAAAGGGAAGTCGCGTATATATGCGAGTCATAGACTGCAAAGTCGTGTATATGTCAGTATGAGGAAAAGCAGTGGGGACAAGCTCAGAAAAAGTGTCCGATATGATTCAGTCCATTATTTGCTCTATTGGTTAATAGTTACAGTCTGCTGAGGATGTGTGGAAATGTCTTGATACTTGTAAAATGTTCAGAAGTATTTTGATTCTAACTTGATGATGATGATGTCTTGATGCTTGTTGCTGATATATGCATGATCAGATCTAACGATAAACAGATGACACAGGTTGAGGGGGAGAATATAATAATGCATTGTTGGCATTATGGTTAATAATCCTTGATGATGATGCTTATATGGCTAAATAATATATCTTTCTATGATGTGGTTATAAGTTGTCCATGATAAAATCTCATATGATTCTTGGGGTTACATAGTTGATGTTCAGATCATATTTGTGGATTGATGGTGCATATATGATGCTTAGATGGTGATCTTCATAAGGATAAGGAGAAGTACAAAGCGTGATGATGAGTCTCTCATATACTGCTGTCATCATATGCATGAAGATCATATAATACAGTTATGATGCAAGATTCCTATAGGTCTTGGTGCTCATGTGGATGAGGATAGTTGATGTTGATGTTATAAAGAAGCCTTGACAAGATCTTGAGCTCTAGATACATAATGCTGGATACATGGAGTTGCATTATTGGAGATATGTTGATATGATGATAGGTTGATTCTCACATATGTTGATTGATGATTATCAGATGAAGGATATTCCCGTGTAATGTTACATGGATGGTCATGCAGATCTTGATGATGATGACTATGGTGTTTTTCACATATGATATAATGTGAATGATTTATGATGTTGTTCAAAAGGATGAATTGATTTATATATGCAGACATACGCGAGTTTAATAAGGAGTATCCGCGTATATACGCTTTTTTCTGTGGATATAGTCGCGTATATGTTGATTTGAATGAAATCAGTGGGCCAGACTTAGGGTGAGAAGAGTCTGATATGGGGATGACAGAGGCCATCTGGCACAGCTTCAGGGGGAGCAGATAAACTGCTAATAATGTATTGTTGGCATTACCTTAGAAGCTCCTGGATCGTGTACACAAGCCGTGTTTGGGTTCAGGTAGATTAAGTACAGAAGGAGAACAGAAGGAAATCTTGGTTACTGATCTGAATGGTGATTAACAGATGCTGCTGCTATTAGTTGTTGGTGACTTTCATAAGTCTTGGTCTAGATATTTCGTCTCTATGTCATGTATCTCTTTTGTGGTATCTCTTTTATGGTGTCAAGGTCATGTAACGGCCTATTTTGGTTTCCCCACTATGCCTAAGATGATTGGTGTAATGTAATTGGTTGTCATATGTAAATTTCTAATGTATCCACACTTGGTTGGGTGATAGATGTATGTATTGAGTCTTTTTGTGATAGGAAGGTCATTTATGATGTATAAGTCTTGGTTCTTCTTAAAGAACATCTTTTGCAGATCTTGCCTATAGTTAGGGGGAGCATGAACAACACAATTCAGCAAGAGCAGAGCTTTCAGCATGTAGCATGGATAGTTTGGTACACCTTGGCATATATAAAGGGGGAGTTCATTCAGAGATTTTAGCAGATACTCAGGGGAAGTATGAATAGCAGAACACCTATCTTGGAAAGAGAATATCTTGGTTTTCCCTTTGGCCTTGATGTCAAAGGGGGAGAGTGATTTGGTGTTGTTGCCATCAAGTCCAAAGGGGGAGATTGTTGGCATTATAATGCATGTGTTGTACTTGATGGCAACCCTCTCGTAGAAGATCACCTCACTTATATATATCTAGATGAATATACAGAAGAGATATCAGATGTGACAGAATGCAGGACAGCTCAAAGGAATCAGATGACAATTTTGAGTATGACAAGTTAGCTTTGCCATCAAGCCCAAATGGGGAGATTGTTGGCATTATGATACAAGTGTTGTCCTTGATGGCAAGATGACATATTATAGTGCAACAGATCAGTAGCAAAGAATTGATGATTAGACTACAAATAATGAAGAAAGCTGAGTATATACGCAGGTTCACTATATACCAAGTCGCGCACAGAGGTAGGTTATACGCAGGTTCACTATGTACCAAGTCGCGTATATACGCATGTTTGCTATATACCAAGTAGGGTATACACGCAAGTTATACTCGTAATTTCTCTATATACAAAAGTGTGTATACACGCAGGATTTGTGATCAAAAGTCGCGTATGCATATACATGCACTTTCATGCAAGGAAAAGCATGTATATGTTGGAGAACTTACTTTTGGTCCATGGTAGTTAGTCCTTGGTATTTGAACCTATGATTTTGGACCGTAGTATCTCGTCAGATGTGTTGATCCCTAGTATTATGTTCATGGTATTGGTTTGTTATGGTTTTGGACCATGGTATTGTAAAAGGCCTCTAAGGCTATAAAAGGAGGAGAAGATCATTAGCAAATGCATTGAGAAGCCTTGTTATCTGATGAGGATGAGATCCAGTATGCAGGTTATGGGTTGCTTGATCTAAGCTAAGGAGGGATCTCACAAGTTGATGGAGAACAAGATCTAAGGATAGATCGGGATCAAATGGTTTGAAATGAACTATCTCTATATGATTGATTATGTTTATTCTAGATCTGTATAATGATGCAAGTAATGTTCTGAACTGGGTATAACTTAGGTTTGAAATAGCTGCAAGTCATGATTGAATATTTATAGATCTATACGCGGGTTGGCTTTGGTAAAAGCGTGTATGTACGCGGGTTTGGTTCGTCCAAATAGCGTATACCATTTGAGCTATGATTTTTGATGATACAGTTGGGTCTGAATATTGTTGCAGAGTTTAGTGTTCTGCTCTATGTTCTGGTGACTGCTTTTGTTGATAGGGATTTAATGTTTCAGTATTGGGTTTTTGATGATGCTAGTGTTTATGTACTTCAATGATATTGATGGGTCCAATATGAAAATTGGATGAAACGTGGCCTTCAGATTTAGAGTTGTGCTTCAGTGTATCCAGTCTGAAAATTTATGAAACGCGGTACTTGGAGGAAGGAAGAGAAGGTTGTAGCCTTCTGTAGGCCAACACCTACGTACTAGTATCTTGGCTAGTGCAATAGATAAAGAGGGGGTTGTAGCTCCCTTCCAGGAGAAGATGGAGAATGAGAGAGGGTTGTAGCTCTCTCCAGGTTGCAGCCTGCGCACTGGTAAAGGACTGCACCAGTACATTGTAAAAGAAGTTTCTTATTAAAGGAAGATAGAAACAAATTGCAGCAGGTGGTTTTCACGCACATTGGGTTTCCACCTTATATCATGGTGTTCATGAGTGCTTCTTGTGTGTGATGATATGTTCTACTTTACTGCTTCTATTTACTGTTCATAATGTCAATGAAGTTCTGATGCATTAACTAAAGATCAACATGTAATGGATTATCTGAATCATAAATAATCTGGATATACGCTCGTTGCTTTAGACACAGTTGCGTATACACGTGGGTTCACTTAACTGAAGTAGCGTATATGTATCTAAGTATGGAATTTAAAATGTTTTACTGATTTGATAACACTGATTCACCCCCCCCCTCTCAGTATTATTTCCAACAATTGGTATCAGAGCAAGTCCTTTGGTAGAAGCTTGATCGCTTGAAGGAGATCCGTGGAACAATGGGAAAGAAGCTTATAAAGAAAGCACCGAAGAAGAAGAAGACATCTCAGAAGAACTATGACAGTGGGAGAATCGATTGGGGATTAGGTATAAGAAGCTCTTCAGATTCAGAATCATTTCAAAATGAAGATGAACTATCAGGTATGAATTTGCGATCTTCTGATGTTCCAGCTATCTTTCCTTTTGGAAAAGATGTAAGTGATAGCGAAACAACTGAATTTGCTCTTATGGGTGAACAAGAGAGATATCAAATAGAGGCAGAATTTAAAAGGCTTTCAGACATAATCAGAGATCAACAAGATCTATTGAACAAAAGGGAATGTGACTTCAAAGAAGAAGCTACCAAACTAAAGGCCCAACTAGAAGAAGGAAACAAAGTAAGGGAGTTATTCAAGGTCAAATATCAAAAGTTGCTAAAAGCCCAGCTAGAAGAAGGAAACAAGGTAAGGAAGTTGCGGGATGAAGTAGCATCACTGAGAGATGAAGCCAATGAAAGAAGCACAACCATCAAGAAACTCAGAGATAGATCCAGTTACTACGAAAATCTTGAAGCCACGATCCAATCGCTAAAAGAAGATCTTGAAGAATCAAAGAAGCAGAATAAAGATCTACTCCAAGCTACTGAAAAACAAGAAAACAAAGTTATCAGCTTAAAATCTCGGTTGGAATGTGCCTTTAGAATTCGTCAAATGCAGCAAGGTATGAATGAAGAACAAGAAAAGGAGATACTCAAACTAAGGCAACAAATGGAAGAAGGAAGAAAGTATGAAGAAATATTGAAGAAGCAATGTCTGGAAAAGGAAGAGCAACATCAAGTTGAGGTAAATATCTTGAAAGGTAAATTAGAAGATAAGGATAAGCTTTTATGATTTCAAGATAGTACTAAAATCTTGGATGATATTCTTAGTAGTCAAAGATCCCCTGCTACCAAAACTGGTCTTGGTTTTCAGGAATATGTTGAAGGTGAATCTAGTTCACAAGGAGAGGCAAGGATCTCTGAAGAGAAATCTAAAATGATCATCAAGGAAATGAGAGGTCAACCCCATCAACATTGAAGGAAAGAGACTCCTCAAATAAAATCTGTTACTCCTCCTATGAACAATGTTGAATGTTATGTATGTCATAATCTTGGACATATTGCATCTTGATGCAGAAGAAGAAGGGTTCAAGACCATCATGAAAAAAGATCATCGCATTCAAGCTACCTTAATGGATATTGTTTTGCTTGCAATATGTATGGTCACAAAGCTGCTGATTGCTACAGGATGAATATGAAACATGTAAGATGTTATGCATGTAACAAGTTTGGACATAGAGCAAAAGATTGCAGGAAAAAAGTTCATAATAAGAAGAAATCATGAACATGCTTGAAGGTATGGAAGAAGAAGGAAGTTCAGTCAGAAAGATGTGGCACAGCACAGGATACTCAGCACAGCACAGACATAACGAACTCAGGGGGAGCTGAAAGTGTCAATCTTCAGTGTCCTAAATCTAATACGCAAGTTTCATGAAGGGAAGTCGCGTATATACGCGAGTCATACACTGCAAAGTAGCGTATATGTCAGTATGAGGAAAAGCAGTGGGGACAAGCTCAGAAAAAGTGTCTGATATGATTCAGTCCATTATTTGCTCTATTGGTTAATAGTTACAGTCTGCTGAGGATGTGTGGAAATGTCTTGATACTTGTAAAATGTTTAGAAGTATTTTGATTCTAACTTGATGATGATGATGTCTTGATGCTTGTTGCTGATATATGCATGATCAGATCTAATAGTAAACAGATGACACAGGTTGAGGGGGAGCATATAATAATGCATTTTTGGCATTATGGTTAGTAATCCTTGATGATGATGTTTATATGGCTAAATAATGTATCTTGCTATGTTGTGGTTATAAGTTGTCCATGATAAAATATCAGATGATTCTTGGGGTTACATAGTTGATGTTCAGATCATATTTGTGGATTGATGGTGCATATATGATGCTTACAGGGTGATCTTCATAAGGCTAAGGAGAATTACAAAGCGTGATGATGACTCTCTCATATACTGCTGTCATCATATGCATGAAGATCATATAATACAGTTATGATGCAGGATTCCTATAGGTCTTGGTGCTCATGTGGATGAGGATAGTTGATGTTGATGTTATAAAGAAGCCTTGACAAGATCTTGAGCTCTAGATACATAATGCTGGATACATGGAGTTGCATTATTGGAGATATGCTGATATGATGATAGGTTGATTCTCACATATGTTGATTGATGATTATCAGATGAAGGATATTCCCGTGTAATGTTACATGGATGGTCATGCAGATCTTGATGATGATGACTATGGTGTTTTTCACATATGATATAATGTGAATGATTTATGATGTTGTTCAAAAGGATGAATTGATTTATATATGCAGACATACGCGAGTTTAATAAGGAGTATCCGCGTATATACGCTTTTTTCTGTGGATATAGTCGCGTATATGTTGATTTGAATGAAATCAGTGGGCAAGACTTAGGGTGAGAAGAGTCTGATATGGGGATGACAGAGACCATCTGGCACAGCTTCAGGGGGAGCAGATAAACTGCTAATAATGTATTGTTGGCATTACCTTAGAAGCTCCTGGATCGTGTACACAAGCCGTGTTTGGGTTCAGGTAGATTAAGTACAGAAGGAGAACAGAAGGAAATCTTGGTTAATGATCTGAATGGTGATTAACAGATGCTGCTGCTATTAGTTGTTGGTGACTTTCATAAGTCTTGGTCTAGATATTTCGTCTCTATGTCATGTATCTCTTTTGTGGTATCTCTTTTATGGTGTCAAGGTCATGTAACGGGCTATTTTGGTTTCCCCACTATGCCTGAGATGATTGGTGTAATGTAATTGGTTGTCATATGTAAATTTCTAATGTATCCACACTTGGTTGGGTGATAGATGTATGTATTGAGTCTTTTTGTGATAGGAAGGTCATTTATGATGTATAAGTCTTGGTTCTTCTTAAAGAACATCTTTTGCAGATCTTGCCTATAGTTAGGGGGAGCATGAACAACACAATTCAGCAAGAGCAGAGCTTTCAGCATGTAGCATGGATAGTTTGGTACACCTTGGCATATACAAAGGGGGAGCTCATTCAGAGATTTCAGCAGATACTCAGGGGGAGTATGAATAGAAGAACACCTATCTTGGAAAGAGAATATCTTGGTTTGCCCTTTGGCCTTGATGTCAAAGGGGGAGAGTGATTTGGTGTTGTTGCCATCAAGTCCAAAGGGGGAGATTGTTGGCATTATAATGCATGTGTTGTACTTGATGGCAACCCTCTCGTGGAAGATCACCTCACTTATATATATCTAGATGAATATACAGAAGAGATATCAGATGTGACAGAATGCAGGACAGCTCAAAGGAATCAGATGACAATTTTGAGTATGACAAGTTAGCTTTGGCATCAAGCCCAAATGGGGAGATTGTTGGCATTATGATACAAGTGTTGTCCTTGATGGCAAGATGACAGATTATAGTGCAACAGATCAATAGCAAAGAATTGATGATCAGACTACAAATAATGAAGAAAGCTGAGTATATACGCAGGTTCACTATATACCAAGTCGCGTACAGAGGTAGGTTATACGCAGGTTCACTATGTACCAAGTCGCGTATATACGCATGTTTTCTATATACCAAGTAGGGTATACACACAAGTTATACTCGTAAGTTCTCTATATACAAAATTTCGTATACACGTGGGATTTGTGATCAAAAGTCGCGTATGCGTATACATGCACTTTCATGCAAGGAAAAGCACGTATATGTTGGGGAACTTACTTTTGGTCCATGGTAGTTAGTCCTTGGTATTTGAACCTATGATTTTGGACCGTAGTATCTCGTCAGATGTGTTGATCCCTAGTATTATGTTCATGGTATTGGTTTGTTATGGTTTTGGACCATGGTATTGTAAAAGGTCTAAGACTATAAAAGGAGAAGAAGATCATTAGGCAAATGCATTGAGAAAGCCTTGATTATCTGATGAAGGATGAGATCCAGTATGCAGGTTATGGGTTGCTTGATCTAAGCTAAGGAGGGATCTCACAAGTTGATGGAGAACAAGATCTAAGGATAGATCGGGATCAAATGGTTTGAAATGAACTATCTCTATATGATTGATTATGTTTATTCTAGATCTGTATACTGATGCAAGTAATGTTCTGAACTGGGTATAACTTAAGTTTGAAATCGCTGCAAGTCATGATTGAATATTTATAGATCTGTACGCGGGTTAGCTTTGGTAAAAGCGCGTATGTACGCGGGTTTGGTTCGTCCAAATAGCGTATACCATTTGAGCTATGATGTTTGATGATACAGTTGGGTTTGAATATTGTTGCAGAGTTTAGTGTATTGCTCTGTGTTCTGGTGACTGCTTTTGTTGACAGGGATTCAGTGTTTCAGTATTGGGTTTTTTATAATGCTAGTGTTTGTGTACTTCAATGATATTGATGGGTCCAGTATGAAAATTTGATGAAACATGGCCTTCAGATTTATGTGTTGTGCTTCAGTGTATCCAGTATGAAAATTGATGAAACGTGGTACCTGGAGGAGAGAAGATTGTAAGTCAGCACCTACGTACTAGTATCTAAGCTAGTACAAGAGCTAAAGGAAATCTTTGGAGCATTGTAGCAGGTAGTAGCCTGCGTACTAGTAAATGGATCGGCTAGTACAAGAGCAAAGGGGGTTGTAGCTCCCGTACTGGTATAAGGCTGCACCAGTACAAAACATTGTAAAAGGATTTTCTTATTAAGAAGAAGATTGAGATGACTTGCAGCAGGTGGTTTTCTCCCGCATTGGGTTTCCACCTTATATCATGGTGTTCATGTGTGTTCTCTTTATGTGTGATGATCTATTCTGCTTACTGTTAATAAGGTTAATAATGTTCTGATGCATTTTCTGAAGATAAGCTAACTGAATCATAAGAATATTGCATGTACGCTGGTTGCTTTTAACACAGTCGCGTATATACGCGGATATCCTTAACTGAAGTAGCGTATATGAATCTGAGTATGAAAATGAAAAAGTTTACTGATTTGATAATACTGATTCACCCCCCCTCTCAGTATTATTTCCAACAATTGGTATCAGAGCAGGTCCTTTGCTAGAAGCTTGATCACTTAAAGGAGATCCGTGGAACAATGGGAAAGAAGCTTAAGAAGAAAGCACCGAAGAAGAAGAAGACATCTCAGAAGAACTATGACAGTGGGAGAATTGATTGGGGATTAGGCATAAGAAGCTCTTCAAATTCAGAATCAGATGAAGATGAAATATCAGGTATGAAGTTGCTATCCTCTGATGTTCCAGCTATCTTTCCAAATGGAAGAGATGAAAGTGATAGTGAAACAACTGAACTTGCTCTTATGTGTGAAGAAGAAAGATATCAAATAGAGGCAGAATTTAAAAGGATTTCAGACATAATCAAAGATCAACAAGATCTTTTAAACAAAAGGGAATGTGAAACAATTGAACTTGCTCTTATGGGTGAACAAGAGAAATATCAAATAGAGGCAGAATTTAAAAGGCTTTCAGACATAATCAGAGATCAACAACATCTATTGAACGTAAGGGAAAGTAACTACAAAATAGAAGCTTCCAAACTAAAAGCCCAACTAGAGGAAGGAAACAATGAAAGGGAGTTATTCAAGGTCAAATATCAAAAGTTGCTAAAAGCCCAGCAAGAAGAAGGAAACAAGGTAAGGAAGTTGCAGGATGAAGTCAATGAAAAGAGCACAACAATCAAGAATCTCAGAGATAGATCCAGTGATTATGAAATTCTTGAAGCTACAATCCTCTCACTAAAAGGAGATCTTGAATAATCAAGGAAGCAAAATGAAGATCTACATCAAACCATTGAAAAACAAGAATCACAGTTGGAATGTGCCTTCAGAGTTCATCAAATGATGCAGAATGTAAATGAAGAACAAGCAAAGGAGATTCTCAATCTAAGGGAACAAATGGAAGAAGGAAGAAAAGCTGTAGAAGATTTGAAAAAGCAATCTCTTGAAAAGGAAGAACAGCTTCTGGTTGAGGTAAATATCTTGAAAGGTAAAATAGAAGAAAAGGATAAGCTTTTACGATTTCAAGATAGCTCTAAAGTCTTGGATGAT